>RJWM01016033.1:0-46434 GCA_004363535.1 Dasyprocta punctata | reverse complement strand
TGAGCCAAACTCCTGGCCCTAGTTTTTTGAGGCAGGGTCGCACTATGTAGCTCAGGTCGGTCTTGTGCTCACATTGTAGCCCAAGCCAGCCTGGAACTCACGATGCTCCGCCTACCTCAGCCTCCTGAGTGCTGGGATTAAAGGCGTGCACCACCACGCCCGGCTTCTCATGTGTCTTTAATTAGAGGTGGATAGTAACTCAATATCATGCTACTTAATTTAAACTGGACCAGTCATTCTAGTTGGAGATGCAGAAATGAAAATCCCATAAATCTTAGAGGTTATCATTTAATACTGTCCTACTTTTTACAGTTGGAAATGATTTTACAGATTATTAGATTTCCAGTTACAGTTATAAGCTGTATAATAATGTTCAGATCAATGATGGACCACATATATGATGGTGGTCCCATAAGATTATATTGCCTAGTGATATTATAGTCATTTTAATTTGTTTAATTGCACTCTAGGTTGTTTACATAAACATGAAATTGCCTAATGATGCATTTCTCAAAACTTATCTCTGTTGTTCAGTGATATATGACTGGATTCTAATTGCTTTGTGTTGAAGTAATTCTCTTCTCAAATGAACAATATATTCAAACTTTAGCTGTTTGATTTATTCATATTCAGATATTGAGAAAAGGATATTTCTCTTAAAAGCTGCAAAATTACTATTTTTGAATAATTTTAAATGAACCTTTGAAATAAAAGTATTTTTCATAAACTAGTAATAGAAACCAGAGAGAGAAGAATAAAATAAGGTTATTTCTGAGAGTTAGTTAAGAGAGGAATTAGGGGAGGGAGTGAAGAGAGAATTAAGTGCCAGTCCTAAGGTGGAAACAAAATTACTACTCATTTAAACCAGCTTACGGAAATTTCACTCTAATAGCACTTAACTTCAGCATTTTTATATATCACTTAAAACCATAGATTTTAAAAGAAGTTCTTGCCTTTAAGAGAAGAATCAAAGCAATAGTGACATTTTGTCAAAGTATAAAATATTTTGCAGAATTAATAGAAAAAGTAAAAGAATTCTTGTCCTATCATTTTCTTTCAAAAAGTGTTTTTCAAGTGTGCCTTTTCCAGAGCTACAGATGGTCTTTACCACTTAGCACCCTCATCTCTGTCAGAACAAGCCAATTAATATCATATTCCTATATTTTTAATCAAGGCTGTCCTATTAGATTTCTGTTGAGTGAACTGTTGCTGATTAACTGCAAATTAGTCAGTGAAGCTAATGATTTTTTTCTCCAGATCCTGTGGGCCCATAAAATGTTCATCTGAATTAAGGACAGTTAATTATGGTGTATGATTTGCCAGTAGACTGAACTTACTGAGTCAGTATGAAGAGTCCAGGTCGGGGGTGGTTGATTTGATGCAGACTGGCAGATCTCTTTTTCAAAGTTAGCTATTTTCTTCTTAGCTCATGTCTCTTCCAGGCATTTCTAGAAGATGATGTCTGGCAGCTCTTTCACTCAGCTTACAAGAAAAGCTCCCCAGTGTATCATGCAGGGAAGAGCAAAATAAGACTCACCACTGGTAAAGCATATCATTCCTTGGTAAGCAGCACAATTTCTGTAGGTTGGTGAAGATCATTATAATTTCAATATGCTTTTAAGTTGCTGCAATGCATTCTGACCAACTTGGAGATGATGTGGTTATGCCACCCAGGCTACACTGCTTCTGTGATAGTATGATGAGCAAATGTAAAGAAGATGCTCATGCTCTTCTAGATTATTGGTACTTGAGGCCTCAAGAGGAAGCAGGGGAAGCTGGGAACACATTTTTCAGTAAGAGCAAAAAAGATTACTGCTCAATTCAGTAAGACAAAAACAGTGGATATGCAGTGAAATGTCAAAGAGAGAAAATGCAAGCATGACTTTGAGATACTGGAATTCAGGTTATCTCAAACTGAAGTTTTATATATGCTATCTTTTATAGTTATGTCATTTTGGTAGTTTAGTTGTTAAACCCCTTGCAAAGAATATAAGATGTATTTTCCATTCAATGTAAGGTGAGAAGACTGGCATTTCAAAAATGCAGCTATTTTAGATCTACTTAGCATATTTTGAAGTAGAGACTGCATAGCATTTTCTGACACATAATACTCATGTGCATGGTAAAATAGAAGGCAAATACAGGTCCTCAGTCAAATCAATAGTGTTGTGCTAAATAAACTTCAGTTATATATATATATATATATATATATATATATATATATATATATATATAAAATTGTGGTTATCGTGGAGTTTCCTTTAAAAATCTTCCTCTGTATTTTACTGCAGCATCTTGTACTAAAGAGATCGTCTACTTAGAGATGTAAGAGTGAAGCATCAAAGCCTTGTTCTGAGCTAAGGAATAGTAAATGAAATTTCTTCACTTAAAAATATCATTGATGAGAGAAAGAACCAACAAATACTCATTTATTTCTTTTTATAAGATTTACTCAAGGGGAGAATGTGGAAACTCAGAAATGGTTGCAGGTGTGCAAAAACTAAAAATTAGGCAAACCAAAAAATAATTTCAAGAGCTCCTTAGAGCCAACAATGTAACGTCTTTAATGATCTGCTGAAATAATCACTGAGATGGTGTAATGAATGAGAGGTACTCAGGATTAAAAAAGAAAAAAAGTAGAGAAATTTGTTGAAATACTTGCTTAAAGCTTTACCAAGGTAGATGTTGAGAGGTTCAAAGCAAAGCTTGAATTAACCAGGATGTAAACTGACTGCACTTGGTTGAAGCCAAATTTACCTCCAGTGACCTGTGTATTACACATAGCTCAGTCAATTGCCTCTTCTCTGTCAACTTCCTCAGTAGGGCTATTGTATGCCAGGAATTTACCTATATACAACTAAATAAATTAACTTTGGCTAAAGAGATTTGCCTACTCTATTTTAAAGGTAGAATTGAAGATGATCAGACATTTCAATTCCTAGCATTGACCTTCTCTTACTTTCCTACATGCAGAAGTAGTTGCCTTTGTAGTAACTTTCAGGTGACTCCATCTCTCTCTTCTTATTTAGCAAGAACTGCTTCAGACTGACTCAGGGTAGTACCATGAAAAACTTTTGTCTGCTGGGCTGTGAGTATAGCTCAGTGGTAGAGCATATACATAACATGTGTATGGCCCAGAATTTGATCCCCAGCCTCAACCCGCTCCCCAATTGATAAACCCTAAAAAGTCCTGAATGGAAATCCCACTTGAATTATATGGTTTAGTTCTGATCATTACTCCTGAAGGGAGATGTAAAAAAGTGGAAAAGTTAAGAGATTACCAACTGAAATGATCACAGGTTTTCTGTAGCATATTTCAGTTAAGTAAGTCTTCAACAATACCGTCAGATTTACATATCCTTCTGCATGTGAAGTGAATTTTTAAAGGCAGAATTTGTAACTGACAAAGAAAATATATTTTCATATATATAAATGTTCAATAGCCTTGAGAAAGATATCTGGAAAGTATTTTATGTATTTTAGAAACAATAGATGTGAATCTGAAAGATGCAGTGACTTTTTTACATTTGGATGGCCCTTAATAATTGGAAAAACCCACCCCTGGAATTTTATCTCTTACCCATTCTGTTCTCCTAATTTGACTGAGTTAATATATTTCCATTCAGATTTGACAAGAAATGGCCAGAATCAATTTTCTCGACCTCTAAGTGTATTTTCAGTTTGACCTATAATTGATGGTATATACCACAATTTCCTATTGTCTTGCTTCTAATAGTTTCATGTGTTGTAAACACATCTAATATTATTAGCTGTACCTTGTTTTAGAAATTATGATTCCTCACAGAAAAAGGGTTCTTTTATGTGATTTTTTTCTCAGCAACATTGTATTGAAATGCATTGGGCAATCTTTTGGTTACTAGCCTAAGAAGACGTCAAAGAGGATTTAAGGGCCTTAGGTCAAGAGTCAACAAGCTGTGACCCATTAGTCACATTTGCTTACTGCCTGTTTAAATATTTTTTGGAGCACATCTATACTCAGTCATTTATGCAATCTCTCTATCTGCTTTAGTACTGCAATGGCAGAGTTAGATTCCCTGTAAAGCCTAAAATATTTAATGCCTTGTAATTTACAGAAAAAAGTGGTGCAATACCAGGCTTATACAGTTAATTATATAGAGAATTCCTGATGAATGACTGAGGAAAAAACAATGTAGAATGGTTTGTCTTGTCTTTCTTTCAAGGAATTTGATATATAAGGAGGTATTTTTGTTTTAGGGAGAAAGAATCTTTTGGAATTTAAAGAAATAGGAAGCAGGTGGAGTATGATCCAGGATAATTTGATAAAATTACACATAGCATTTCACAAGGAAAATTACATTTGGGAGAGTTATTCTTCAACAGTCAATCAAGGTAATGAGAGAAAGAATTGCATGAGGAGAAGGTGTGGACTGGGGCAGAACATACTAGAATTGCTTATAGTAAGCTGATTTGTATCCATTATATTATGTAGTGAATTTACTAGTGCCAATCAAAATCTAAATATGTTTGTTTAAAGATCATTTTGATTACTGGCATCTATTTCTCTTTGTTTTCAGCAAGAAAAAAGTTAGTGGGTTTTCTTTACTACGTGAGTCTTGGGACATCGGTTCATTTTTACTAGATATTTTTGATTGGGTGTTTGTAGAAATTGTTTTGTAGCAACTAGCATGAAAGCAAACTTTTCATATCCTAAATTTTTTGATTTATGGAGGTGACTTTTCTTTCCTTTGGAGATGATAAATGTGTGCCGACTGGTGCTGCTATTTAATTATAGATGACCAGCCTTGAGAAATGTAGAAATGATTGCAACCATTTAAACCTCAAGGCATAAAAGGTATGCATTTTATTTATGGAGCTATTTTACCTACTCACCCACATTCTTATTGCACCTAGAAATTCCCAAATGAAATGTCTAAAATTATTTTGCAAAATGCTTGAAATAATATTTCCTTTCTTTTCATTCAGGAATTTTTTGCTCTAAGCAACATATGTGAAAGAATGAACAGGAGACACCTTGGTATGGGTGAGACAGAACAGACTTTAAACTCAGGCATACTTGGGGGCCACTTTGAAAGGTCACCACATGTTAGCAAGCTGAAAATGGTTCACCAGTGTTGGATGGTAGTATGCATGCTAAGTGTGAGGCAGTAACGTGTCTGCAGGTATGGTCAGTAATTCAGTATTGAGGGATATTCTGTTCTGTGCTAAAAAGTAGGAACAGTTCAAGATAGCAATGAAACCTCTAAAAGGTTTTAAGGCAAGAATATATGTCTTGGTTACTTTTCTCTTGTCATTGAGACAAAATACTTGAAGCCCAAAATAAAGGAACGAAAGGTTTATTTAGGTTACATTTTGTGGAGGTTTCAGTCCATAATCAGCTGGTTGCAAGGCAGGCTGGCATTGCAGAAGGGCAACAGATCATGGTGGCGGAAGATAGCAAAAGTAACAAGGGCACAAAGGGAGAAGCGTGAGAGAAGATTCTTTCTGCTCCTTATATTGTATTTAGCCCACACCCACTTGGGTGTAGCACTCACACCCATAATCCCAGTATTGGACTATGAATCAGTCACAAATTCTAGATGCCTGCCCCCATGATGTATGAGGCTTTGGGAGACAACCAGACACAAACCATAACAGTATAACACAATAAAATTTTTCTTAAAACATACTCTTTACAGCAGGATAGATGATGGAAGGGAATTGAAAGAGTGTGTAGATATGTAGAGATCTGAAAGGCTAATGTAGAATTTGAGGTCTTCAAGGAATGCTGGCTCGAACCTGTGGGATGTGAGTTTGTGAGAGTAGGGGACTAAATCAGTGATGGCAAACCTTGTAGAGATGAGTGCCCAAAGTGCAACCCAAAACTCACTTACTTATCACAAAGTGCCAACACTACAATTCAACATGGATACTGATGTTTTAGTTTAGAAAAAAACAGCTCATGTATTAACATCTTTTGTCTTAAAAGAAAAACACAATAACTTGTGTGCCATAGCTTGCCATCATTGGACTAAAAATGAATAATTTCAAAGATAATTTTGTAACTTTCTTGATAGAACTCAGTAATATTAATAGAGATAAAGGTGAGGGAATAGTCACTTGAGGGATTCTGTTGATTATAATAGGAAATTAAGAGGAGAAAGGTTGTTTTACCACTGTATGCCCAGAATTTAACCCTATCAAGCACAATGTTCTGTGATTTGAGTTTAAATAGAAGAAAACAGAAAATTTTGGGTGATAAGGACAAGTGATATCAGAAGAGAGGATACGTTTTATAAAGATGTTACACATAGCTACTGTTAGGTTTTTCAGCCCAATTGAGAGAGGGAGAGAGACCGAGAGAGACAGAGAGTGGTAGAGAAGCCTTTATTGTGGACACTGGAGGGCTGCAGAAGAGTGCAAGAGTCCCTCAAAGGAGACAAAGCGAAGGAGTTTCTTTTATGGGATTGGAATGGGGTGGAAAATATGTGAGCGGACAGATCATCATATTGGGAGAGGACCGGAGGCCTTTTTGGCATGGGAGATGGAGACTATCTGAATGGATGATGTCAGGAGGGGAACTGGAGGACCTCTGGCACATGCACGAAAGAGGGACAGAAAGTTTATTGTTTCAGGACTAGAAGACAAGCACGGCAGTTAGTGTAGGAGAGATATGCTGTTGTTTTAGGGGTCAGCGCCATGATGGACTGGTGCTATGTGGAAACTGGCAGAGTCCCATAGGAGCAGGACCTATCAGTTACAAATATAGTTGCTCAGTGCCAGCAAGAAAAACTGAGATAGCCTTGTCTCACAGGGCAGTGTCTACTCCTCTAGATACTTGCATATACATGGCTTCCCTGTGCAAAGAGAATGTCCACTGGGTTCCCAAGAACTAAAACACTTAGACTGAAATTTCAGTGTGCATTTAGGATGCAATCACAGTAAGAAGTGAAAAATATGAGAAAGATAAGATAAAGCAACCAATACACAATGCGTTATTGAATGATTACCACTGAGGGCAACTGGAACTCAGTCAGTGAATCCTGACAACTGAATAGAATATGCCTCAGCACTGCCCCACCTGAGGGGCAAGGAAGGATCACATTTTTTCACTAATTCTAGTTTTCAGTTGGTTAACCAATGGCAAATTCCTGGCCTTTCCAATCAGTCTTCTGCTTGGGCCAAACATACTGCCACTGCCAGAAAAATCCCTGCAACAGAGAACTGTGTAAGGAGGAGTTATGAGTACCAAAGAAACATGACTAGAATTCAGACAGAGCCTACTACATAGATACAGATCCTACTACATAGATACAGAACCTACTACATAGATACACACCCAAACATGGGCAGTACACTCATTGTACTTGTGTTTTGAGTTCTTAAAAAAATAAGTAAGTTACTTATTTCAGTGAAGCAGATTTTACACTATTTTGCAACCTTCCACTCTCTATGGCTCTGTTTGTATTTGGAAAAATTTAATTTTAGACCATCTCCATTATATATAGATAACATTAATAAAATGATCTCTAGTGATATAGCTTTTTCAATAAATGCTGAAGCAGCAGAGATAGATATAAAAACTCTAAGAAGTAAAAATGACTCAGATATAGCTGGGGAAAAAATTCATTATATGTCCCTAAATATTACCATTTCCTAAAATTATACTACTAAAATGTATGATTTTCAGATAAGTAAGTAATTACTCATGTTTTGCAAAATTAGAGAAACTACATAGATCAATGCATGATATACATAAAACATAATAAAACACTATTCTGAATTATGTTATTTTGGAATTAGAGCTAAGAAATTAAACATAAATACAATATAGAAAAACAAAGTAAACACTTAAAATTTTTTTTGGTATGAAAACATATTGCCATTAAGACCCCTCATCTTGAACACACTGATCCCTACTTTCTAATGAAGTTGTGAAAGTCTCCATTTGTGAGTGTTTTTAGTTGTACTATAGTGGCTGCCTTAATGTCTTGAGTCAATTCAAAACATTTATCTTTCATGGTCATTTTGACTTTGGGGAAGAGACAGAAGTATCACAGTGCCATATCCAGTGAATAAGGTGGATGAAGATATACCATAATGCTTTTATGAGCTTGACTTTTCATTGGATGCCAATCAGCAGCAGCGTTCGACTTATTTTTGATCATACCTCATAAACAGGACTCCCAGAACTGCTTCAGAAAGTACAAAGAATGATAGGACAAGTGTGTTCAAAGTGATGGGGAGCATTTTGAGGAGGATTAATGGCAATATGTCTTTTACTATAATAGTTTTATTTCATCATTCACCATCTGTATTGATCACCCCTTGTTTGAGATGAAATAGAACAAAATATGAAGAGCCATATATGAAATGGAAGAATTAGCTTAATTACTGATTAATCTAGATATGGGGAAAAAGAGTATTAAGTTCAATTTTCAATAATCCAGTAATAGAATTTTCTAGTACTAGTATTTTACTTTGTTGCTCCTGGTTCCATCATTAAATGCAAAAATTTACTGAAAATAGTTTCTTAAAGAAGTTGTTCATCCCAAGGCACACTATCTTGTAGCATGGTTCTGCCACACACCGGTCATGTGACTTTGGATAAGTGACTTAACTTCTCAAGATTATACATTTATATCTATATTATCTGTGTCTGTATCTGTATCTATTTCTATCTATGTCTATATCTGTAATCTATTGTCCTTTTCTGGTGAAGAACAAAGTGAAGTCAAACTGTTGTTTGATCATTGTATGTCATAACACTTTAACAGTATTATTTTTAATAATTTTCAATGTGGACATTACACAGTCAAATGAGCTATCTTTGAATTTATGTGCTGACTGATCTGGAACATATATAGTAAACGGAATGACTCTTTGTTAGTGATTCTGAAGAGAGGAGTTATATATCAGAGAAAAGTCCAAATAAAAGATCTTCTCAGATCTTTCTAATTTTGAAAGTCATTGTTTTTATAGTTGGGCTCTAAACACTTTTTCAAACCTTACCATTGCTTCAAATAAATCCTCTGCTCTAGACACATGAACACACTTATAAACATTCAATACTTTTCATTCTTTTCCACTCTTTGGATTTTCTTCTATTCGTTCCACTTAGAATGGCTTTTCCTTTGATTAGAGCAAGCATTTTAAGTTTTTTTTTTTCTCTTTGGTCTTTTGAGACAAGGATTTGCTATGCAGTTTAGTCTGGTCTTGAGCTCACTTTGTAACCCAGACTGGCCTTGAACTTGTGGTGATCCTCCTGCTTCAGCCTCCTGAGTGCTAGAATTACAGGAGTGGGCCATCATGCTTGGCCTAGACAAAGCATTTTAAAAGTATGACTCTTATTAAAAGATATAATGTGCAACAGTATATCTAAGCTTAAAGGCTATGAATAATTTGGACTTATTTTTTACAACTAAGTCATGCTTGATCCTGAAATATTTATATGAATATATATATGGAGGATGAAGAGGCATATCACATTCTCTTTTTTTGTATCTGAAATCGAACTCAGGGCCTCATGCTTGCAAAAATCACCTTCTCTTGTACATACTAATGTATAGATGAGTAAGTGTCTAGGCTAACATATTTGAATTTGGAAAAATGTTTTTAATCTTTTAATATTTATTTATGCTATATTTCATCTCTAAAGATGGTTACACTTCCACATGAAATTTGAACAAGGTAAATGAAAGTGCTTTTTTATATAGTGCCTCATCAAAAATTTATGTTAATATTTTCTGTAGCGGAAAGATTGAAGAGGAAAGAGAACAAGGGAATGAGCTGTGACCTTTAATTGGTCCAAAACTATCACACAATTTTGGCCAGAAGGTTTTATTTAAACCAAATCTTACTTGGAAACACAACTTGAAAACTTAGAGCTAAAACAGCTCCAATTAATGAGGTGGTGGGAGAAGAATTTGTCCAAAAACTAAAAGGATAGTAGGAGTGCTCTTTCAAGTTATTCCAAAGAAGCCGATAAAAATTTCTTGCCCTAGGAATAAGAGCGATTTTCTTGGCGTGGTAGCAGAATGGGCAAATTCTTATCGATATTCATAAGGGAAAATGAGAAATTTTGTGTGATTATATGAGCTAGTCATTTAAACAGGCTTTTTGAATTACATCATTTCATGATACATTTTGATAGACAACATTTGCTTCTTCATGGAGATTTCAAAACCACAACATTGTGCCCCATAATCTTGACTTCTCATTTAAAAAAATATCATTTTCTTTTCTCTCATTTTTTATTATGTATAATCTTAGGTATTCCTGGAAGAAAAGTATTGTTGCTAAAATATACACTTTCTTGTCAGAAGTAATAAAATAGACCACAGATTGTTCTCCTTTTCTATACAATTTCAAAGGAAAACCATTTAGAAAATTTAGACTGTAACTGAAGAATTCTACTGAGCATGCATGATATAAAATTAAACAATGTTTGGGCAGGAATATGTTGTTTGAGGTCAGTGTCAGGTTATAATTTTTCTGTTATTCCAGGGTAGAAAAGATGAGTTGCTATGGTTTCTTTCTCTGCTTAAATTGTTTTTAATTTGGTCACATTAATATTTGTATAGCTATTACCCCTGAAACACCAAAAACACTCAGTATTAACTGTACATGTTTAACAATGCACTCACATATGTTCCTAGAAACTTTATGTGATACATTAATGTTTGACAAAGTACATGTTTCCAGTTATTTACACTGACCAAAATTCTTTCTACAGCCCTCTTATTCTCTCCTAGATGACTCATTAAAAATAATTTAGATAGGAAGACAGGATGGCTGCATAGGTTTGCACAACATTCACCCCTGCACAAAAATGAAACAAAGTCACAGGTATACAGCTCTACATTTTGAGATGAGTAACCATGGAAGAATAGTGGAAATTAAGAGATAAACTGGAATCTTGTAAAACTTTGGGAGCTGGGACAACAGTATAATAAGAGAAATAAACTACTCTTGGATCTACTAAGTTGCTATCTTTGCACTGTTAAGGATGAGACAGTGTTCCAACAAGTTCTGTCAGCACAGAAGTTGGCAATCCTAACTAATGGAAAGTTTTACAATCCTCACAGGCTGGTAACCCACTTAGACAAGGAACCTAAAATCTGCACAGTATTCTTACTTTGGAAAAGGACATAATATCATCTTCTGGTGGACACCCAGGGTACTGTAGCCAGGAGCCATCTTGGAAAGAGAGCTATTGATAGAATTTGGATGGCACTAGAGGTCAGAAGGCATATATTCCTGTCTCTCGAACTCCACAGACATTCTTCTGCACTGTTTTAATGGGTAGCTGCCTCACAAACCTAACCAGGCTCAGCAGAGTGACTCTGGCCCAAGTGCACTGCTCTACACTGTAAAGGATGGGATTTGTGTCATGGAAGGGAATGGGTGGTGCTACTGTTGAGAACCAAGAAATCAGGGAAATTCCATTCTGTGAGCAAGAGTAGGGCAGCCAGGTATGTACTCACACCAGTGCTAGGACTAAAGGCAGGCACTTGTGTATTTCCTGCACCTTCATTCATTGTGCCATACTCAGACATCTGTTACTGACACAGCAAGGAAGAAGCACTACAGTTCCTGATGCTGCTCCACCCACAGAGGTACACTGGAGGGGGGCACTTTATCAACATTATGGTTCTGGTTGTGCTTCACTCCTAGACACACATGGTTGCAGAGACTGAGTGCAACTCTGCTCTGCTGCAACTGAAGTCCTGCTCCTGGACAGGCACTACCACAATAGGAGCAAAGGGAGCGCTACAGATTCTGTTGCCATCCTACCTATGTGGTGCCTGGTTCTGGCCACCCCTGTACCTTATCTGACAAGTCACTGACATCAAGACTGAGTGTGAGAGTAAAAGAAGGATTACTTCAGTTTTAGCTCCTGACTCTCCTCATGGAGTATATAGGCCCACATCAGTGACTGGATGCTTCAAGCCCCTCACTACTTCTGGTGTTACCAGTGCCTAAGAAATTGCCCATCACTTGGTAAGGGCCACCACTCACTCTAGAAGTAGACAAACAGTGAGTATGCAGACCCATTGCTTTCTGTACCACACCTGCCTGAACTGTCTCCATTCTTGCATGACCCCCAGAGACAGTGCATCTCTCCAAATCTGTTGAAGTATGCAATGTGGCCATACTGACTAATCACAGTCAGAAAAACTACAAAGAGACTACATTATACTGCCTAGTTAGCACCAAAGTCAATGTTGCACAATCAACCAACACCCCAAGCTACATCTTCAGGAGGATCGCATTTAACTAAGAAGACCACACCATAAAAACAGTAATGATATCTGATACACGAGATGAACAAATCTCAATAAAGAAATACAAGAAATATGAAAAAATTAGTTCATATGATACCTCAAAAGAAATATACCTTTATAACACAGAATCCAAAGAAACTGATTATTAAAGAGCTTAACGAGATTCAAGAGAATACATATAAGCATATATTCCTAAAGAGAACTAAACAAAGACCTTGGAAATGAAGAGCATGATAAGTCATAAAAATATAGTTAAAACCTTCAACAATAGATTAGGTCCAGTGGAAGAAAGACTACCTGAACTTGAAGACAAATGTTTTGAAATATTCCATTCAGATAAAAGAGAAAAAGAGAGCGTAAAAAATCTTTGAGACAGCATTAAATGAACAAACATCTGCATCTTTGGAATAACCTAAGGTGAGGAGATAAGGTTAAGGGCATATAAAACCTCTTCAACAAAATATTGCAGGAATGTTTCCTAATTTTGGAAAACAGGCTTTCATTAATAGGAGACATGTAGGACAATAAATAGACATGACTAGAACTAGAATATAGGGATGTTGCAGGTAAAGGTATGCTCAGAGATACCTTAAAAACAAGAGAACTTAGAAAATTGATCCAACAGCTGCTAGATCGCACAAAGAAGACTGAGAAAAATTGGAATTAATGAAAAATCAGAAGATAGCACAATGGCAAAAATCTGTTTATAGAAATAATACCGGAAAATCTTTCAAGTATGGAGAAAGATGTTAACGTACAGGAAAGTGAAGCATATAGATCCCCAAATAGGCATAATCATAAAAGTACATCACAGTACATCATAGTCAAAATCCCAGAAGTCCAACACAAGGGCAGAATCTTAAAAGTATTTAGAGAAAAAGAAGAAACACTTATAAAGTCAGACTCATTTAAATTACAACAAACTTCTCAACACAAACCTTATAGGTCAGGAGATCCTGGCATGAAGTGTTTCAAACTCTAAAAGAAACCAACTTCCAAACCAGACTGCTATATTCTTTGAAATAATATTTCAAATTTGATGGATAAGTAAGGTTTTTCTATGGCAAAGGACACCTTAAGAAATTCAGGGCTAGGGATATAGTTCAGTGGCACAGCACCTGCCTGTCAGGTGCAAGGTCCTGAGTTGGATTTCTGGTACAAAAAAAAGAAAAAAGAAAATAAATGAAATGAAAAGTAATTTATGACCACCAAGCCAGCACTTCAAAAAATTCTCAAGTATATCCTAGAAACACTGAAGCCCAAAATGACAAAAAGTTCAATGTAATGAGTGCGTCAAGTAGGGTGAGCAGTTAAGCAGAAGAGGAAAAAGAGAAATCCATAACAGGAAAATAATGCAGTGACAGAAATAAGTCAATATCATTTAATAGAGTAAACTCAACTTCCAATCAAAAGACACAGGCTTTCTGACTGACTTAAAAAATAGTATGGTAAAAAGGTCCAGCATGGCTGAATACAAGAGAACTCATGCCTGAAAGATTCATAGAAGATCAATTAAAAACACAGGTATTTGGAAGAAGTGGAGAGACATACACTCTGATGTACAAAAAAATCATTTTGAAAGAAGAGATTTGTAGATCAGGCAAAATATAAGCATTTGAGTTAAAAAGAGAGAAGGCTGTCTGCCAAGCCTGGTCTTCAAGGCCTTTGATCTCAGTCACAACGGGAACAGTGATTTTGAGAACTTCCTAAATAGCTGGGGGATCCAGGGAGTATAGCAGAGTCTAGCCTCACAGGATAGACTTGGGATGTATGGGCCCTTTCCTCTCACAGCTCCTCTCCAAACACTGAGAAGGCTGCAACCTGGCAGCAATTTCCCTGGAACACACTAGGCACAAGAGATTGGATGGAGGAGGCACCCTCCTTACCATTCTGATCTCAGACTTGTGGGGGATAACAAACAATTGCTGCTTGTGTAGAGAGTCTTCAGTATTGAATTCTGAGCACACTTAAGTCACTACCAGGAGCCTAAAGTTTATCCCATGCTAACAGGGACATTCATCAAGTATGATAAGCTAACACTAGTCCAATTTGAGTGCATACTCAGCACCCTGGTCTCACATGAGTTTGCACCCAGGTCTCACTGTCTTGCTCCAAATTTAGACCTGACAGTGACTCAGTCTGATATTTAGCACTAGTCTCAGGGCAGCCTGCATTTCCATGGGATGTTCCAATCCCGCATGAGTCTCTGCCTGGTACACTGAGACTGTGGCAGCATCTGTCCAACTACACTGCCCCCACATTGGGCACAGTGGAATCTCCACTTCGGATTTTGCCAGAGCCCCAGGTACCTTCCTTGCCTGGCACAATAGGGCAGTCCTCGAACCATTAACCTCAAGGCTTAAGGGACAGCCTGTTTTACCTGATGTTCTGAATGCCTGTGAAAAATCACCCAGTGCCCTGCACCCTCACTACACCTGCTATAATCTCCCCACGTCAGTCCCAGAAGCACCTGTGTCTCCACTGGTCACCTCAAAGAAACATGAACCTCCACATGGTATGTGAAGCTGGTCCCATAGAGACCCAAATATACATCAGGTACCCAGAACTGGCCTGTAACCAGCAGGATTTCATGACAGGAGCCTCAGAATGCAATGCTCTAAACCTTTCTCGGGCTGGTGTGACAGCTTGAACAGTTGCCATAAACAAGGGTTTACAGACAGAGGACCCACTGAATGGAGAAATCTCTACAGAAACCCACAGGTTATAAAGAGGGGCAAAAAGGAATGTGGCTTGTAAGATTAAAGCCTGCAGGTTCCAGAAGAAAACAGTCCTCTGGAAATATATAGAAGTTTTTTTTCTCTTTTTTTTTCTTCTTTTTCCCCTTCTTGTCCCTTCATTTAACCCAATTTTCCCCCTTTATTGTTATTATTATTAGTTACTATTATTTACTATTTCTGAGTTTGGAGTTATATCATTCATTTTCTTCTTTCTTTTTAAATGCAACAGTATTTTGTTTGAATAAGTTCTCCCTTATTTCTCTGTCTCTCTTCTTTTCTTGTTATCTCTTTCAACTTGCTTCCTGAGTTTTTTTTTTATTTCCTTTTCCTCCAGTTTAATTTCCATTCCCTATTTATTCTTATTCTACTTGACTTTTTTCTGTTACTTTTATCTATCATTACTAATTTTCCTTTATCCCAATAATAGGACCTTATATATCAATCTTACTACCTTCCTCCCATCTTCCATTGTTTAATTTTTCATAACCTATTTCTTGTTCCTTCATGGTTCCATAGCCACACCATTTACACTTATGAATCTGTAGGTAGTTAAATATAACTTCGTGCACCTGAATACTATTCAATTTTGAAAGGAGGTAAAATCGCTCTGTTCATTAGATATTTACTGTATATAAATACCCGGTTTGTCTTAGAGTTTGTTCTGTAACTATAGATCTTGATACCATAGCTAAAGATGTGACAGTGTTAGTTATTAGAGTTTGTTATCCAGTTTGTGCTTGTCTTAGTTACTTTTTACTCGTTGCCGAGACAAAATACCTGGTGCCCAAAATTAGGGAAGGAAAGGTTGATTTCTTACAGTTTCTCGGGGGGTTCAGTCCATACTTAGTTGACTCCAGGGCAGCGTGGCATGGCGGGGCAGCCATTCATGGCGGCCGCAAGCAGCAAACCATGCTGGTGAGAGAGAAGGCAGAAGTGCAGAAGCGAGCAAGAGGAAGACCCACCTCATTTTACACTGTATGTCGGCTCCACCCCTCGGCGGGTGCATCAGCACACACATTGCCAATCCCCATGCCAGACAACAAACCAATAACAAACCAATAACTCAGCCCCATCAAAAGTATATGAGGACTTAGGGCGACATAGCATACCCAATACAGTGCTTAATACTGTTGTTATAGTTGATTGCAATTCTTTTGCCAGGGAACATAGTTATTGTGAGCAATTGATGTTCTGTGTATACCAATATCCAGATAGTCTGGGGATCATAGACATTACTACAGACCCTTACCAAAGAACTGCATCGAGCTGCAAACTTTCCTTCCTAACAAATGAAGGTGGTGGGATTCTAAGACAGACTCAAAGGCCAATAGCTAGCTAATCATAGAGGACATTTCTGAAAAGTTGATGCTATTGTAACCAGAAATAATTCTGTCTGCAAAACACAGGGGCAGAGAATAAATAGCTTAGAGTAAATAGCAGAAGGGATAAATACAATCACTGGAAATGCAAAGCTGAAAAAACTTCATAGGGAGGAAACATCTGACTAAAGACCATCATAAAAGCTTCAAGCTTTCCTCATTCTATCAGACTTTCAAGAAGGAGTGAGGGAAAGGAGAGGGTATAGTTAAAATATGCAAATACAAAACATGGATATACATACATATAGGAACTTGGGGACACAAGGCAACAGAACTCCCTCCCAGGTCTCCTAGTTCTCCTGAAGCAGAGCAGGGGGCCACAAAAGGAGAGGAAAGTAAACCCCAGCTAGCAGAATACTACGAAAAGTTTATAGAAGGGATGAAGAAACTATATGAGTTCAAGAAGGAAGTAAATCATAAGTTCACAGCAATGTCCCTCAATATGCCCATGGTAAATTCTAAGGAAATAAGTAAAAAACTGGATGAGATAATCAAAACTATTCAAAACTTGAATAACTGATTCAACAAAGATATAGAATCGTTATAAAAGATGTCAGGCAGAAATTACTGAAATTAAAAAAAAAACTGTGTAGAGTCCATAAATTGCAGAAATGACCAGTGTGAAGATAGTGTCTGAAACTGAGGACAAAATAGTGAGTTGTGACAAGTTCTCAATGAAGTCACATGCAAAAATAAGAGAACAAGAGAAGATTATCCACCAGCTACTAGATAACAAACAGAAGACCAATCCATGACTAACCGGAATTAAGGAAAGGCTAGACAATAACACAAAATGATTTACTAATATGTTTACAGAAATCATAGAAGACAATTTCCCAAATATAATAAAAGTTCAAAATACAGTTCAGCTACACTTACAGAAAATGAAACAAATATGATGACTAAAGAAGTTTGTCAAGGCATATCCTTATGAAATTACCATATATTCAACAAAGGGAAGAAGTTTAAGAGTAGGCAGAGAAAAACAAAAGGTCACAAATAATGAAAAACCAACTAGAATTATGGCAGACTTCTAAACACAAATCATAAAGGCCAGAAAAGCTTACATTTAAGTATTACAAGCCACAGAACAAATAACATCCAACCCAGATTAGCTTATTCAGCAAAGCCGTCCTTCAAAATAGATGGAGAAATAAGGTACTTACATGAAAAAGATCAGTTCAAAAGATATATGAATGTTAAACCAGCACTCCAGAAAATACTTAAGAATATTCTCAACAGAAGCAATGAAACCAACACAGTTGAAAACACAGAAGAAACACAAACTCCAAATAAAGTCAATGGACAAGCAACACCAAAAATAAAAAAATGTGGAAAAAAAACAAAGGAGTGCTATAAGGATGGTCCTGTGGCCCCACCAAGTCTCATGTAATTATGTAATCATGGATGGGGCTGAGTCTGGCTTTCATGATTGGCTTGTTGTCTAGCTGGGATTGGTGATGAGTGCTGCACTCACCCAAGGGTGGAGCCAACATACAGTGTAAGGGCAAGAAGAAGGCGTGTCTTTGCTCTCTTACCAATTTGCCTTGTTGTTTTGGCTGCCATGAATGGCTGTTCTGCCAGGCCACGCTGCCTTGGAGCCAACTGAGTATGGCCTGAAACCCCCAAGAACTGTAAGAAATAAACCTTTCCTTTCCTAATTTTGGGTGTCAGGTGTTTTGTCTCAGCAATGAGAGAAAAGTAACTAAGACAAGGGGTCACCAAGAGAGAATGAAGGGAATGACAGTAAATAATCAACACATCACAGTAATATCTCTCAATGTTAAAGACCTGAACACTCCAATTAAAAGACATGGATTGGCAGAATGGACTAAAAAAGCAGAATCTGAAAGTCTGTTCCATTCAAGAAAATCATCTAATCCAAAGAGATATTCATAGATTATAAATTAAAGGACAAGAAACAATATTTCATGCACCCAAAACAAGCAGGAGTAGCAATTTTAATCTCAAGCCTGGTAAAACTGATTAGAAGAGACAAGGAATGTCACTACATACTAGTTAAGGGATGCAGCAATACAATAAGAGATGATAATATTGATAATTATTTATGCACTGACTATGGGACCAGCTGTCTTCATAAAACAAAAACTACTGAACTTAAAAGATGAAATAAACACTATTTCACTCATTGTAGGTGATTTTAACACCCCACTTTTGGAAAGACATAGATCAACTAAAAAATCAATAAAGAAATATCAGAGCTGAACCCCATCCTTGAACATATGAATTTAATAGATATCTACAGAGTATTCCAGTGCCCTTCAATAGAGTATACATTGTTTTCTGCAGCACATGGTACTTTGTCTAAAGTATATCACATGCCTATTTACAAAGCTTGCTTAAGTAAATATAATTGAATTGAAATTACTCTATGCATACTATCAGACCACTGTGCAATTAAAATAGAAATCTATGACAGAGTAAGTCGTATAAAAGATAGAAGCTCCTAGAAAACTAACAACACATTCCTAAACAACCATTGGGTCACAGAAGAAATCAAAGAAGAAATTTAAAAACTTCTGGAAGTTAATGACAATGACTGTACAACTCACTGAAACCTCTGGGACACTATGAAAACATTTCTAACAGGGAAATTCCTTGCAATCAATGCTCACATTAGGAAAACAGAGCAAGCTCAAATAAAAAACCTCGTGCCTTTCAAAATCTTGATACTTGAAAAGCAACAATTCAGCCACAAACTTAAATGAAGTGGAGAAATTATAAAGATAAGAGCTAAAATCAATGAAATTGAAACAAAAATAGTACACAAATATCAAGGAACTTAACTAGTTATTTCAAAAACAAATAAAATAGGTATGTCCTTAGCCAGACACACAGGATGCGAGAGAGAGAGAGAGAGAGAGAGAGAGAGAGAGAGAGAGGAGACTTTTAATGCAACGAGAAATAAGAAAAGTGAAACCACAACACTGTCAAAATCCAGAAAATAGTAACCACTTTGAAAATTGTATTGCAACTAACTAATTTTGAAGAAATTGACAGATTACCAAACTCATAAAATTACCAAAGTTAACCTAAGAAAATGTAAATATGCTTAACAATCTAATAACAAGTAATGGATTTGACATAACAAAGAATATACCAACTAAAAAAAGCTCGAGACCTGATGGATTCACTGCTGAACTCCATAAAACCTTTAAGGATGTAATATCATCAATACTCCTCAAGTTCATCAAAGAAACTGAAAGTAACGGAGTACTCCAAATTTCTTTTGTGGAAACCAATATCACTCTGATTCTAAAATGGGTAAGACCCTACTAATAAAGAAAATTATGGACCAATCTCCTTAATGAACATAGATGCAAAATCCCCAAGATGATATTAGCAAATAGAATGCTGTATATCATCAAAAAGATCATACATCATGACCCAGTAGGTTTGATTTCAGAGTTAAAAGGATGGTTCAACATATGTAATTCAATACATGTAGCACATCACATAAACAGAAGCAATGTAAAAACTCACATGGTCATACCAATAGATGCAGGAAAGGATTCTGACAAAATCCAACAACACTTTATGAAAAACCATGAAGAAAATAGATATATAAAGATCTTATCTGAATGTAATAAAAACTATTTATGACAAACCAACAGGCAGCATAGTATTAAATGTCTATAAACTAATGTCACTTGTCCTGTGATTAGGAACAAGAAAAAGATGCCAGCTATTACCACTTCTATTCAACATAGTTTTTGGAAAATTACCCAGAACATTTAGGCAAGAGAAAAAAAAGGTATATATATATATATATATATATATATATATATATACAAGCACTCCAATTTTCATTATTTGACACTGACATGATACTCTATGTAGAAGACCCAAGGAATTTCACCAAAAGACTCAGAATTAATAATCCAGTTCAGTAGAGTAGCAAGATATAAGTTCAACATACAAACATAATTAGCATCTATGTACACCAATAATGAGCTTGATGAAAAGAAAACTATGAAAACAATATCATTCACAGTAGCTTCCAGGAAAATGAAATATCTAAGAATATTCATCATCAACAAAGTGAAGGAACTCTACAAAGAAAACTACAGTACTTTGACAAAGGAGATTGAATAGGACATCAGAAAATGGAAAGATAGTGTCTGCTGCTGGCTAGGCAGAACCAATATTGTCAAAATGGCCATACTCCCAAAACTGTTGTACAGAATCAGTGTAGTACCAATCAAAGTACCAACTGCATACTTTACAGAACTAGAGAAAACAATCCTGGAATTCATTTGGAACCAGAAGAGACGCAGAATAGCAGAAGCAATCATGGGCAATACAAACAAAGCAAGAGGTTTCATAATAGTAGAATTTAAGTTATACTACAACGCAATAGTGATACAAACAGCATGTTACTGGAACAAAAGCAGATACATGGATCAATGGAACAGAACAGAGGATTCAGAAACATCCCTAGATGCATTCATCTATTTTGATCTTTGATAAAGGGGCCAAATGCATAATTTGTTGAGAAAACAGCGCATTCAACAAGTTGGGCTGAGAAAACTGGACATCTGTGTGCAGAAGATTGAAACTGGACTCTTATCTTTCACCACGCATAAATGAAAATCAAGATAGATCAAAGATCTAAGCATTAAAACAGAAACATGAAACATACTGGAAGAAAACATAGGTAAAACAGTTGAATACACAGGTGTAGGAAAAGATTTTTGAAACAGAACTTCAACTTACAAGAAATAACAGCAAGAATCATCAATGGAATTATATCATACATAAAAGCTTCTGTACAGCAAAAGAACCAATTAGTAGAGTGAAGAGACAACCTATGGAATAGGAAAAAAAATTTGCCAGTTACTCCTCAGACAAAGGACTAATAACTAGAATATATAAAGAACTCAAAAATGATTTGACCACTTAAATTTAAAGATCCAGTCAAGAAATAGGCAAGTAAAATCAATAGACACTTCACAGAGGAGGAACTATAAATGACCAACATCTCTGATTGATAGACAGACACAATTTAAAACAACCGTAAGTTTTAATATTACTCAAGAAAGAATGACAATCATCAGGAAATCAGAAAATAACAAATTCTGCTGAGGCTATGGTGAAAATGAAACTCTCCTACATTGTTGGTGGGACTGTAAACTAATACAATCAATATGAAAATCAGTATGGAGATTTCTCAAAGAACTAAAATTAGAAATTTCATATGATCTAGCTATTCACTTTCTAGATGTCTCCCCCAAATAACTTAAAGCATCATACTACAGTGATATACATATTCCAAAGTTTATAGCAGGACAAATAATAGTAGCAAAATTCTGGAAACAGCCTGTATACTCATCAACAGATGATTAGATAAAGAAAATGTGGTATCTATGTATAATGGAATACTACTCAGCCAAAAAGAAGGACTAATTTAAGGCATTTTGCAGGAAAATGGATGCACCTATAAAATATAATGTTGATTGGAATAAATCAAACACATAAATTTGAATACCATATGCTATCTCTCTTCTGAGTAAGGAAAAGTACAAACTAAGAGAAAAATAAAGGAAACAAACAATAAGACAGTGAGGTGGATATCTTGCAATGGGAAAGTGTCCAGGAGACCAAGGGTGAAGGGTGAGGGTGAGGAGATGGGGAAATAAAGAGTGAAAATATGCCATGCATAAGATTCCAATAACCTCAAAGAATGTAAATATTATATGCCATAAACATAAACTAAGATTAATAATATCAACAAGAATGAAAACAGGGCAAAAGGGGAACCAGAGGAGATAGGGACAGAGGAGGGGGAAAAGTATTAAAAAAACAGTCTGTATTATGTACCTGTACCAAGTCCCAAGGATGATTGTAAAATGCATGTACTGCAAACATGTACTAATAAAATAAAAAATTGATATGTTTGTACAAGAAACACATTTAACCTAAAAAGAAATTCATAGACCAAAAGTCAAATTTCAAACAATATTCCATGCAATGGAACTATGAAAACAAGCTGAAGTACCCATCTTATTTTCAGACAATGTGTTCTACAAGCCAAAACTGATGAAATGAGGCAAAGATGGTCACTACATATTGCTCTAGGGAACAATTCAACAGGAAGAAATCACAATTATAAATACATGCTCACCAAATATTAGCACCACTGATTTCAAAAAACACACTACTAGATAGAAAAGATCAGATAAATATCAATATAATTGTAGTGGGAAGACATCAATATCCCATTATCACAAATAGACTGATCAGCTAGACAAAAGCAACAAAAATGTTACACCTTTGAGCAAATGGATATAATAGGTATCTATACAGTGTTCTAACAAGAGGATACACATTTTTCTCAGCACCACATGTGTATTTTCCACAGTAGACCACATATTTGCCCATAAAACATGTTTTAAAAACTGTAAAAAATCTAAATTATGTCATGCATAATATTGGATCATAATACAATAAAAATAAAAATCAGTAGCAAAATGCACCGCAGAAATTTTGCAAACATATGGAGATTAAACAATACACTATTGAGTAATCAGTGGGTCATGAAAGAAATCAAGGATGAAATTAAGCATTTCCTGGAACCAGATGATAATGCCAGCACTACATAACAGAACCTATGAGAAACAATAATAGCTGTCCTAAAAGGGAAGTTTATAGGTCAGAAAAATAGAGCAAGTTCAAATAAATTCCATAATAACACACCTAAATATCTTAGAAAAAAATGATCCAAATCTAAAATTACAAGAAGAAAGGAAATTGTAAACACCACAGCAGAAATTAATGAAATTGAGACTAATAAAAAAATAAAAAAATCAATGAATCAATAAATTGGTTCATAAAAAGTTTAACCAAAATAGACAAACTCTTAGGTAATCACACCAAAAAAAGAAAAAAAATGACCCAAAAGACCAAATAAAGTGTGAAATCACAATAGACACTACTGAAATCCAGAAGTTTAGCTACTTTGAAAATATGCACTTAATAATTTAAAGAATGTAGAAGAAATCAGTAAAAATACAATAATTTCCTAGATACAGCTGAATTACCAAAACTGAACTCAGAATATGTAAAACCCCTGAATAATTCAATAACAGGCAATGAATCTGAGGCCATAATGGAAAAACTCTGTGAACTAAGAAAAGTGAAGGACTTGATTTATTCACCACTAAATTCCACAAGAACTTCAGGGAATATCTAACACCAAGACTCAAGCTGTTTAATGAAATTAAAAAGGAAGGAGTCTGCTAAACACATCCATAAAAGCTGGCATTTGTTTGATTCCAAAATCAGACAAAGACTCAACTTGAAAAGAAATTCACAGGCCAATCTCTTTATCAAGCATAGACATAGATCCTTGACAAGATAGTGCCAAAAGAATATAGGAAGTAAGAGGAAAATCAAGGAATAGAGGAATTCAAATTAACCCTTTTTGCAATTATATAACTCTGTATATGTAAAATCACAAGATTATACCAAGTGATTATCGGAGCAATTTCAGTAAAGTAGCAGGATGCAAAATCTATATTTAAAATTCAGTTGCTTTATTGTGCAGCAATAACAAATTGGATGAAAAAGAAATCATGAAACTAACCCCATTCACAAAAAAATTTGGAGGATAACATTAGCTAAAACAAACAAGACACAGAAAGACGAGTACTTACTATTTTCCTCCATAAGTGACAACCATGAAAAGTCAATTTGAAAGTAGAATCGTGATTACTAGAGATTGAAGAGAAGGGTATTGGAGGTAAAGGAAGTTTGGGTGGGTGGAAAAAGGTTATATTTGATCAATTCATTCTCTATAAATGTGTGGAAATAAGATCCTGAAACCCTTTAATATGTACAATTCATATGTGTCAATAAAATAGTCATTTAGATATTAATTTACTATACCATGGTTCTGAGAGGGTAAGATATAAATTATAACCTTGCCACTACCCAAGGACTACCTTGAGGCCTCTAACTCTAACTCACGGAAGCACTAGAAACCTTGCATAGAAATTTAGTCTTCCACTACTGCTGGTAAATGCAAAACTCACCAAGAAAAATAAAAGCAGTTTCCACAAAATGGAACTCTTTTATCTAAAAGAATAACAAATATAATCCTCTAAAATTTTTTAAACTTTTAAAATATTTATGTAACAATAAAATCATTTCCTGTTTGATCTAAGAACAAAAATCTGTATAACTATTGTATTATTTTGAATAAGCAAATGAATTATTGCCAATAATGAAATGATTTAAATTTCTATAAATATCATATAGTGTTTTATACACACAAGGTATATAAAATGAAGGTGACAAACTGCTTCATCTTTTTTTTTTTCAAAGTACATTTTGCTTTAATGCTATTTGTTGGGGAATAATACATAGGGAATGTTTGACTATCAGGTGAGATTTTAAAATATATACAAGATGTTTTATAAATAGGTGAATTTTCTATTTGTGCATTTTAAAAATAGTTTCTTTATATTTTTGCATTGCATCCTCTAAATAAGTAAAATAAAATATATTTTAGCAAATATTTTATTAAAACCCTTGTTGTACATATATTTCACTGTAAGTCACTAAAAATTCATGAGGTTTAGATTTCATGCTCAGTTTAGAAGGAAACACATCCAAAAGAGAAGTGGGTAAGCCCTGTAACTTCTATTCATTAGTTATGTCTATATAATTTTGAATTAAAACAAAATCAGGAGTTTACAACTAAAATTGATTCTTAATTATTATGTCTAGTTATTACAATCTTAAATACAATACTCTGATTTTTGAAGGGTCCCTCCTTTGAGAATCAGGCTTTTAGAAGCCACAATAACTCAAGATGGGAAAGTACAGAGAACAAGAGAGAAAAGAAGTATTGATATAAAAATATAATGCATCCATTCACAATCACACTTCGAGGGTTATTACACTAGAATTATAGCCCCAATGTCCTCCAAACTTCTCCTGGCCACCATTGCCCTTAATGTTAATTTTAATCATTTTTGCATCTTTGCAATTGCAATGGTGACCAGAAAACTTGAGTCAATGTAGTATATTATGAATTTTCCTAAGAAAGACCCCTGTTCTCCTATGTGAATTTAACAGTTCCTAAGTAAGTACATCTCACTTTGCATACACACTGCAATAATTTAACATGCTGCAAATGTCTCAACCCAAAATAATTTGACTTCTATTACTTAGATTTTTTCCACCTCATGTGAAATATTTGGAGATTTTAAGAATTTATTCAAAATCTTAGCTGTTCATAAATGCCTTCCATTTTACACTATTTGAAAGGAAATCAAAGCCGGGCGTGGTGGCGCACACCTTTAATCCCAGCACTCGGGAGGCTGAGGTAGAAGGAGCCTTGTGAGTTCGGGGCCGGCTAGGGCTACAACGCCAGCGCAAGGCCGGCCTGAGCTACGCAGTGCGTCCCTGCCTCAAAAAAACCAGGGCCGGGAGTTTGGCTCAGTGACTTAATCGGGGCCTGACAGGTGCAAGGTTGTGAGTTCAATCCCCGGTGCCGGAAAAAAAAAAAAAAAGAAAGGAAATCAAAGCAGGGGCAGTTCTAAAAAAACTATTCAATTATAAGTTCGGCGAAAACAACTACAAATACAGAGAAATTGCTTTCCCTGAGTAATTGATATTTTAAGACTTGACAAATTGTGATGTTCTATAGATTATATAATTAATTACTCTGATTAAAAGTTATAGCTGGAGGAAATCTTAGAATACATTTGCTGCTGGCTTTGTATTTACCCACAAATACTAAGCCATAGTGTATAGCTCCGTCCTCTTTTATAGCTTCATAATTTTTTATCTTAAATCTTTATTGAATGAGGATCAGGTAATTGGTAGAGCTCAATAAAACCTAATGTTGGAAATAATTTAAATCCATAAAGTCAATGTCACTTTATTCTTGTCACTCCTCTAATGACTTACTTTTTTTCCTGCAACTAAAACAAATATGTATTCATATTATTGGGAAGAAGAAACTCCCTGAGGTTATTATACAAACAGATATGTGTTCCCTTTATTGGGAAAAAAGAATCTTCCTGTTTTCAAACAGTGGAAAAAATTTCACCCTTTTAACTAACCAGCATGAGCCAAATGTTTAAAAGGTTGCTTCTGAATCTGTACCTTCAATTAGCATTCAGTTTTTAAATTAATTGTTACTGACCTTAACATGTAGGATGTCTTAAAGACACATTTCAAATAGAAAAAGATATAACTCTATTCATAGAAATCTATTACCTACCTATGTACAATAATCTATATTCATTTCTTTCTTCCTATAACTGCTTAAGGAATTGCAGAATTTGGAACAATTATTATCACAATTCTGGATAAAAATTTTTGAGCCTGATTCTTACATCTCTCTAATATCAAAATTGATAGTGATTCTTCATATACTTTGAAAAACCTATAGTATACGGTACATAATTCTGATTTTCATGCAGGAAAACAGTGATTATATAAATTTCAGAACATTTTTATGATTTTCATTGTAAAAAACCAAAACTTTATAATTTTTAAAAGAATTCCAGTACAAGTGGTTTACATTGAAAATCAAAGGAAGGAGTTCCTGATGGACAATATTTCCCAAATCATTTCAAGGATTCATTGGAAATAATCAGATGTCTTATTCTTTAAAAAAATCATAACTGTGGTGAGATTAAAAGATAAGATATTGGACGATAGCAGTGGTGAGCAACAGTACATCAGTCTCTTCAAGATCTGGAGTCCAGATGTTATGATATAGCAATGTGGGTAAGACAAGCATAGAAGCAGTTCCCTGGTACCTGACAAGGATCTGAAGCAAGAGTTGGAGCCCATTGGAAGAGTGAAGAGACAGAGTTCAATGCAGAAGAGGGAAGCAGAAAATGCAAGTTCTCCCTGAATCTCAGGTTGCTGTGTGAAAGAGGCAGCTTGAAACTGCAGAGGCCTGGTGACTCCAGGTGACTCCAGAGGACTCTATTGAGAAACACACCAGTGCAACAGAGCAGTGGACTGTGTGGGCTGCAGTGGTTGGTGAGGGATACCAATTCAGTCATCTTCAGGAGACTGCAATTGGCCAGCCAAAATGGAGACTGCCAATTTGGAAAGGGGCCAGCTGAAGCTGGGATTCAGAGTAGCCATACGTT
This sequence comes from Dasyprocta punctata, assembly GCA_004363535.1. Taxonomy (NCBI): domain Eukaryota; kingdom Metazoa; phylum Chordata; class Mammalia; order Rodentia; family Dasyproctidae; genus Dasyprocta; species Dasyprocta punctata. The sequence goes on along the minus strand of RJWM01016033.1, from coordinate 18,910 downwards.
GGCTCTATCTAAGGGCTCCCAGTATCAGGGTGAGGCATAGTCATAGGACGCACTCAGGGTTAGGGAGCTGAGTTGAAACCTGCAAGAGTCACCTGGAGTGTTGCAGGTTGAACAACCAGGATTGCAGCTTCACAGCCAGAAACCGGGGTCAGCCCAAACTTCAGCGGAGTTGAAAATGTAGGCTCAAAGGTATTATCCCTACCTTAATTCTACTGCAGACTTTCTGATATACACCAACATGGATCTGGGTTCTGTCTGTTCCCTTTGCCTACTAGTGAGAGCAGAAACACACCCTTCAGTGGACATTTTGTTCTTCTTTTCTTCCTTTCTTTGCTTTTTTTTTCCTTTCTGTTCATGTTTTAATATGAGTGTAAACATTGTTTCTAGAGTTTTTGCTGTTGTTGTTTTGTTCTCTTCTTTCTGTTTCTTCCTTCTTTCTTTGTTTGCTTTACTTTTCATGTTTCCCAAAGATTGTGCAAACTTCCTTTGTCCTTCAGCCTTGCTTCTAATCTCTTTTTCTTCTTTTCTCTATTTTTGTCTTATCTATTTTAAATTTTCTCCTCAAGCACAAATATCACTCTTTTGAAGAGCTATACGCTGAATAAAGCTTTCTGGTTTGTTTTAGTTTTTTTATACAACTATGAATCTTGTTCAAATGGTTAAAGGTGGCAAATTAATGTTTACCATGCTTTGTCATTTTCTAGGCTGTGCTTGATGCTATTGTTATTACTGATTGTACTACTTTAGCCAAGGTGATAGAGTTATTGTAATCAGTTGTTCTTCCTTGTATGCCAAGGTTTAGGTTGCCTGAGGATCATAAATGATACTATAGGCCAGTAACAAAGAATCAGGCACTAGGCCAAATAAGCAGCAACTTCTCACTCTAATAAATTGAAGAGGTAAGATCTTGCAACAGACTCAAAAGCCAAAAGCCAACTATACCTAGAAGACATCTCTGAAACAATAGTTATTTCCAAAGAAGTTCTCAATACTAGGTATAAAGCTACCTACCATGAGCAATTAACAAGAATCACTACAGAAACTAGTCTAAAAAAATAGAAATTAAGAAGACATGGAAGCAAGATGTAATGCCAGACTTCTAGCATACTCAAGAAAATCCAAGGAGCAGAGTGGTGAAAATTTTGAAAGCCACCCACTTGATTTCTCTGAAATAGTTACAATGAAGGTAACAAAGCAGATGAATAAGGTTATAGAAACAAATCAAATTAGAAGCAATAGCCAGATCTTGGAAACAACCCAAGTACCCATCAAAGACTGGATAACAAAGGTGTGGTATTTTTATACAATGGAGTATTACTCAGCTCTTAAGAAAGATTGCATTGAGACTTTTATAAGTAAATGGACACAACTTGAGGCCATACTCATAAGTGAGATAAATCAAACCCACATGTGTAAATACTTTATTCTCTCCCTAGGGAAAGAAACGGAAAAAGTATATATGATCCAAAATCTATAATAAATACTATGTAAGGGTAAAAAATAGCTTGAAGAGCAAAAGTAATTGGGAAGGGAAAAGGGGGAAAGAGGGAAGGGGAAAGGAAAAGATATAAATCTGTATATATGTATATGTAAGATGATTAAAACGAACACACTGCTGAAAGTATTCATTATTGAGAAAGAACAATTAATACTCATATGATCAGATCAATTTTACATGTCTATATCTGTTAATATAAATGACCATTTTAAAGATAATGATATGCAATACTGCAACCATTGTCAAGTTTCTATCATCCTGTTTTGTAAACCTGCAATGTTACTGTTGTGCATTTACTCTAGTCATTTGTTTGTCTCTTTTGCTTTTTGTCTTTGTTATATGTGTCTTTTTTTCCTGTTAAATAAATTTTTAAAAAAGAAATAATTTCTCAGATAATTAAAGAGATGATGACCATAATGAAGGAAGTTATTAGTGAAACTAGAGTATAAACAGATAAAAAATAAAGACTAGGGATATGGTGGAAACTGTGAATGCCCAACATAGGGAACAAATGAAATCCATGAAACAGAATCAGATATCCAGGAGTTTTAAAATTCTATTTCAAGTGTGTGCAGCAGAATGAATCAATGTGAGGACAGAATAACAGATCTAGAAGACATGTCTGTGGTTAGCAATAATTAAAAAAAATTCTTAAAAAGCAAGGGACCACAAAAGCTCAATTCAACAGCTGATACATGATGCAAAGACGAATAACAAGATTGATCAGAGTCAATGAAAAAGTAGGAGTTAGTGAAAATTATATAAAAACCTGTTCATATAAGTACAGGCAGAAAAATTTCCAAGCAAGGAAAAAGGATATGACACACACATAAGTGTCGAACTATAATTAGCCATTATCAAGGAAATCTGCACCAAAGCATAGAATAATCAAAATTCCAGAAATTAAGCATACAAGCACAACATTAAAGCTGTTAGAGGAAAAGAAGCAAGTTATCTATGAAGGAAATCCCATCAGAATCACAGTAGACTTCTCAACACAAACCCTTAAGTCAAGGAAAGCTTGGAGTTAAGGATTTCAAGTCCAAAAAGAAAACAAACTCCAACCCATATTGAAGTACCCCATAAAACTATATTCCAAAATTGATGAATAAATAAGATACTTCCATGAAAAAAACACCTAAATAAATTCATGACAAACAAGCAAGCACTCCAAAATTTCTCAAGGATATTCTAGAAAGAGATAACAAAGATTATAATTCCATGAAGCTCAATAGAGTAAATTCACCAGGTAAGGCAAGGAATTAAACAGAGGAAAGAAAGGGAATCAACAACAGGAAAATTACATGACAAGGATAAATCAATACATATTAGTTATAGTTATCAATGTAAATGGTTATAATTCACCAATAAAAATAAACAGATTGGCAAAATGGATCAAGAAATGAGAACCAAATATACGGTGCATATAAAAATACATTTAATTAAAAAAACACGCATAGAATGAAATTCAAAAAATGAAAAAAAAACCTATGCAACAGGAACCCATGAAAAAGGCAGGAGTAGCTTTTCTATTTACAGATGAATTTCAAGCCAAGACTCATCAAGAGAAACAAAGAATATCACTGCATACTTCTTAAGAGAACAATCCAAGACAAAGAGATAGAAATCATAAATATATATGCACCAAATACCAGCACACCCAGCTGTACAAAAGGAACATTAATGGACATGAAAAATCTAATGAGCACTAATATAATTGTAATGTGGAATCTCAATACCCCACTTTTGCAAATAGATCAACTGGACAAAAAAATCAACAAAGAAATATCAGAACTGAACCACACCTATAAACAAATAAGTGGACTTAGTAGATTTCTTCAGAGTGTTATTCTCCACAACATCAGAATAAACATTCTCAGCTGTACACAGGATGTTGTCTAACATAGATCACATATTAGCTCATTGAACAATAAGTGAAAAGACATTGGAATTGTCCAATGCATATCATCAGATCATAGTGCAATGAAATTGGAAAGCAATGACAAAAGAAACCATAAAAACTTCATAAACATGAAAATTAAATAACATCTTCCTAAACAAACAATAGGTCACAGATAAAATTAAAGAAGAAAACAGGCATTCTCTACAAATAAATGATAAGGCCCATACTACATACGAGAACTTATGGAATGCAATGAAAGCAGCCCTATGTGGGAGATCTGGAGCAGTGAATTCTCACATCAGAAAAACAATGAGCTCAAACAAACCACCTAATATTGAATCTCAAGTTTCTAAAAAGGAGAGTAAGTCAAGCTCAAAGTTTCTATGAGGGAAGAAATATAAAGATCAGAGCAGAAGGTAATGCAATTGAGACTAAGAAAATAATACAAAGACTCAATAAAGCAGAGTTCTTTCTTTAAAAGTTTACATAAAATTGACAGATGTTTAGCCAACCTTATGAAAACAAGGAAAGAAATGACTTAAATTCATGCAGCTAGGAATGAAAAAGGTGAAATCACAATAAACCCTGCAGAAAATCAGAAGATCATTAATGCATGTTTTGAAAACCTGTACTTGAATAAGATAGAAAACAGAGCATAAATGGAGACATTTCCCAGACACATTTGAAGTACAAAAGCTGAATTAATAAGGTATAAATTTTTAAATAATCCAATATCAGCCAATGAAATTGAAGATGTAATTAAAAGCTTTACAACAAAGAAAAGCACAGGTCTTGACAAATTCACTGTTGAATTCTACAAGAAATTAGAGAAGATCTAATGACACTACTCCTCAAACACTTTAGTGAAATGGAAAGAAAAGCAATACTCCCAAACTTATTCCTGGAAGCAAACATTACCCTGATACCAAAACCAGAGAAAGATCCAACCAAAAAAGAGAGCTACCAGGCAATCTCACTAATGAACACAGACACAGAAATCCTCAATAAGATGTTGTCTAACAGAGTGCAGTGAATCATCAAGATGATTATACATTATGACCCAGTAGGACTTCATTCCAGGGATATAGGGATGGTTCAGCATGCATACATCGATAAATGTAATAAAATATATTAACAGAACCACAAGCAAAAACACACAATCACCACAATAGATGCAGGAAAAGCATCTGACAATTCCAACACACATTCATGTGTAAAAAAGCCTACAAAAATTGAAATACATGGTCTTTATCTTAATCTGATAAAAGGTACCTATGACAAACCAACAGCCAACATATATTAAATGGTCAGAAACTGAAATATTTCACTCTAAAATCAGGAACAAGATAAGAATGACCACTATCACCATTTTTATTCAATACAGTTTTGGAAATGTTATCCAGAGCTATTAGATAAGAAAAAGAAATAAAAGAATTAAGGATAGGAAAGAAACAAGTTAAATTATCATTATTTACATATAACATGATTCTCTATGGTATGGTTTGTGTTTAGATGTCCTCCCAAATCCTACTACAGTATTAGACTTCTTTGGAAGTGGCTGAGTCTAGATTGTATGATGCTGAGATTAAGGGTGTTTGATTGCTAAATCCGTCCCCCGATTGGTTTGGCACCACCCTAATCTCAGCAGTCTAGATACAATATAAAACAGACAAAAAGATGCTGTTACTATCTTGTTGCTTTTACTATAATCCACCACCCTGAACTGTTGCCCTTCTGCAATGTGCCACCCTGCTTTAGAACCAGCTGATCGTGAACTGAAACCTATAGAAACAGTGAGCTAAATAAACCTTTCCTCCTTTAACTTTGGGTGTCAGGTATTTTGTCTCAGCAACAAGAAAAGTAATTAACACTATACATAGAAGACCTCAAAAACTCCACCAAAAAGACTTCTACATTTAATAACCAAATTCAGTCACATAGCTGGATACAAAGTCAAAAAATCAATAGAATCCCTGCATACATAACAAACTAACTGAGAAATAAATTGAGAAAATCACACCTTTCACAACAGTGGAAAAGAAATGAAATACATAGGAATCAATCTAGTGATGGAAGTAAAAAACCCTTTACACTGGAAACTTCAGTACTCTGAAAAAGAACAACGAAGAGAATATCAGAAAATAAAAATACAGCCCTTGTTCTTTAATAGACAGAATCAATATAAGGAAAATGGTTATACTTTCAAAACTGTTACAATGATTTAATGAAATCCCAAATCAAGATACCAATAGCATACCTCACAGAGCTAGAGAAAACAATCCCAAAATTAATTTGGAACCAGAAGAGACCTAGAACAGCAAAAGCAATGATAGGGAACAAAAGCAAGGCTGGGTGCATTACAATTCCTGACTTCAAATTACACTGCAAAGCTACCATGTTAAAAACAACATGGTACTGCAGTGAGAGACCTGGAGAGCAACAGAACACAATAACAGATGCTCAAAGAACTGCAAACACTCTCAGCCACCTTATCTTTGACAAAGAGGCCACTTTCACTATAAGAAAGATAGCCTCTTTAATAAACGGTTCTGAAAAAACTGGCTTTCCACATGTAGAAGATTGAAACTAGACCCAAATCTCTCATCATGCACTAAATTAAAATCAAAATAGATCAAAGATCTAAATATTAAAATAGAAACAATGAATCTGGAAGATAGACTAGGTAAAACTCTATGAAGACATAGATGTAGGCAAAGACTTTATGAACAAAACCCAAATTGCACAGGAATTATTACAAAGACTCAACAACTGTGATTTCATTCTATTAAAAAGTTTTGCACAGCAAGAGAAAGCACCAAGAGAGTGAAGAAACAACTCATAGAATGGGAAAATATTTTTGTTATCTGTTCCTCAATGGACTAATATCTGTAATATGTAAAGAATTTGGAATAATTAGGCCCCTAAAATTCAAATACCCAATCCAAAAATGGGCACCTGAGATGAATATGCACTTCTCAGATGAAGAAGCATAAATGGCAAATAAATATGTAAAAATTTTTCAACATCACTGGTCATTCAAGAGATGCAAATAAAACAACACTGAGATTCCATCTCACTCCAGAAAGAATGGCTGTCACCAAGAAATCAACCAATAACAAATGCTGAGGAGCTGTGGAGGTAAAAGGATTCCTTCTCCACTGTTGGTGTGAGTATAGACTATATACTAGATATTGAGAAATAGGAAGAGAATATTCAAATGGGAAAGGGAACAAGGGAGAGGGCAGGGAAGAAAGGGAAAAGAAAAAGGAACAGAAGGAAAAAGATGGAAACAAAGCTTTTGTTAAGGAGGAAAAGAAGGGAAAAAAGTGTTGAAGAGAGGTGAAGGGATCAGAGAAAAATGGAATATTAGGTACAGATATAAATTCCATATGATGAATGTGATAACTATTAATGTCTAAAAGGTACATATAAAATTAATAAAAATTTAATAACAAAAAACAAAGACATAATAACTTATAATGAATGAGAATTTTTTTAAAGATAAAAAAGAAATATTATCTATGATATTTACAAACAGGGACTTAAAGTATAATTTTAAAGCTGTGAACTACCAATGTATGAGACGAGCAACTGTTATCTACAAAGTTCTACTATTCAACATTTTTTGCCTGTGATATTGAAACCAGTGCTCCTCTTTCAGCAGGCTAGAGCTCCAATGTCAGGCCATTGCTGAATAACCCAGCTGGGATTGTGTGTCACATGGGCTCATCTTGAAATTTTGGTCCTCTGTGTTGAACTTTTCTTCTTGAACTCTCTTTTGCTGTGTATTGTGTTTCCATCTTCCACGGTAGAAATGTGATTTTGTTTACTTTTTCCCCACTATGTCATCATGGTTTCTATGTTCTACATATATATGTTAATCTAATCTTATAATATTAAGTATTACTGTTTGCAAGTACCAGGATTTTAGCACTAAAATTCTGAAGTCCTCATCATACATTCTTTCTTTTTACAGGTAAAGAAACTATGCCATAGAAAAATGTGCCTTTCTCAATGACAGAGAGATATAGTTAGCTTATTACAATGAATAACATTTCAGACATTAGTGTTCCAATTCTATATTTAGACCTTTTGTTAATTAACTTTTGTCATCCAGATGAATTAATCCCATTACAGCTATTTTCAGAAAAACGTGAAAGTATTTCTCCACACTTTTCTTCATTCACATGTAACTACTCTGAACTCTATCCTGGAGATTTATAAACTATTCCTCAAAGAATGGGGTAAATGAAGACAAGCTAACTGTGTAATGAGAGAAATATTTTCTTCTATAACCATCCACAAGTGTGTTATTCAGGTTGTACTAAGTGATAACAAATTTTAGGGAGGATTGACCTTGAGAGCTATTGTGCCAGTGAGTAGACCACAAATTTTAGCCCTGGTGGGGTATAGCTTGGAGGGTGGATGCAACCATTACCAAGGTCTCCTAAGGCAGCATTCATGAGCTGCTTAAGGAGCCAGAAAACTTTTCTATAAAAATATTACTAAAAAATTCTATACACTAATTTCATGACAACAGAATAGGTTTTGTTTTTCAGTAAGTTCGAGTTTGGAGAACTTACTGTATTTTGAACATTTTTACTGATGACAAGAAAACTGTAATTTATCTTTCTGCTAAGTGAAAAGAGATGAAAAATTTTATAGACACTTTCAAGTCCTAGATTGTAACCATGACTGCCATGAATGTACATGCAGTTTCCAGATTTCTCAGAAATCGTGTTCTTGCTCATCTATTATGCTGATTCTTCTAGTATTCTGTTACTTCTACAATGAAAATGAATATTGTTGTACTAGATTAGGGTATTTTTTAGTAAATATTCAATATCTCTCAACCTTGGCTTATAGGAGTAGTATATTTCTATGTCCCAGCAACATTGAACTTGGCAATGTGATTGACTGCAGTCACTATTATTCTGGAGCATATGAATACATGCTACTTAAAGACAAGTCATTAAATCCTCTTTTCTGGGAGCTTGTGGCTTCTGCCACCTTAAAAAAAGCAAGTCCAGGTCATCCAGTATTCTGAGCCTGACAGCAAATAGAATAAGTGTTTATCAAACCCGTGACCTAGAATCAAGCCCAGCCAAGTTCAGCACATATTAGCCAAATACTACCTGCATCACAGATAATACATTTTTCTTTTTGCAAGTCACTGAGGTTTTGTGGTTGTTAGTTGCAATGACTGACTGATACAATATTTGTCATATATGTGATTCCATTTGTTACTTTGTAAAATTTTACTGGTTTTCTATTTGTATATATTTTGCCTTTCCAACCAGATTGGAAGACACTGGTGCAGTTTGGTCCATGTTTTACATTTTTTGGTACTCCAAAATTGCATACCACTATAAGCACTCAATATGTTCTAGTTATAGAAGTCAATGATTTCCTTACACCACACATTAGAGTAGGTCTTTACAATACCATCAATAACTCTCAGCGATAAATGTTGCATTTCAGTAGCACTCTCAGAATGTTTTAGAAGCACAGAGGCTATGCAACTCTACAAGATAATCGGTGGAATTGAGTAAGTAGAGAATTCATCATTTGGGGGCATTGCTGGCATTTTGAGATACTTTTCCATTCATGGTATAAAAGCTTTTGCACATAACTGAAAAGGCCATTTTCCTCAAGGTAAAATTGCTGATTTTAGGAGCAAAAGACCTATAAAACTCTTTAGGAAGAGAACACTATTTTCTTGTTGGATTTCTCCATGAATCTGGTATTTAGAGCTGCTCCAAGGCTAAGGGATGATATGTTTACTTTTGCATTTCACAAAAGGTCACACAACAAGCAGGGCAGGCAGTAAGGTAACCTTAACCTATGTTCAGTCTAGTCTTTCCCATACATTAACAGTAAGATTCATAGTCTCAAAATTTATTCTTTTCTCACTAAAGCAGGAAGGTCAAGGACTTATAACAGAGCTGTAGAAAACCAAGTGTCATGGACAAAAGAGAAGTAGGGATCAAATGAGGAGAGATGACACATGCTTCCAGGTGAGTTTCGGAGGCCACAGCAGGTAGATTATCTAAACACAGGGCTAAAGACAGAGCACCAAGTGAATCTGATACTGCCTGAGTGAGTTTTCTGCCTGAAATATAGTGTTCTCCTCCTGCTCCAAGGTCCCCTGCAGAAATCTGAACTGAAGTTCCTCTTTCATTAATTTTTGATGCCTGGGCAAAGAAAGGAGGGACAACAATGTATAGTTACTTTGATGAATAACGTAATCTTTGTCATTCCTATTGCATAATAACCCAAAATATAAGGCAATAGTGTGCCAATGTGCTTATGTAATATATCATACATCATGTTAGGAAAACTAACTAGTTAGCTTTTCTGAGGTGAGTTTTCTTTATTCATATATATCTCTGAGAAGTAGTTTAACATTACCATGTAACACCAATTGTGCTATGGGTTGGTAGGCATTAAAGATCATTTTTATAATATTAAAGGAAAGGGTAAAGAAAATTTAGACACTCCCAAATTGTATCTATCAGTGGCAGCAGATGAGTGCTTAGCCAGTCTATTGAAAAGATTTAATTACATCTCTTCTTACCTTGGATGTCTGAATCAATTTGACAGACCGCTTAAAGCAGTGGTTGTCTAAAGAATAAACTCTTCCTGTAGCTGATGAAGTGAGTCCTCCTAACAGTAAGATTTATTAATAGCAAATTAATGATTGTCAAATCTAGGGCTCAACAATGACAAAGCTCTGTTGGAACTTTCTATATCATTTCTATGTGACATTTTCAGCCTCTAATGTTTTGCCTGTTTTATTCTTTGAAATCTCTGACATGTAAAATCTGAATATGTGTGTCATCATAGGAGTATTCCTAGTTAAAAATTCCTGTGACCTGATTAAAAAGGGAAGAAGGCTGAAAAAATAAATAGCCCTTTTTAAATCCTAACATTTTCAATGATAGTGTGATGTTTTTCCCTTGCAGAAGAGTTAACAAACTGATACATGTTTTCCACGGCATAACAAATAGAATAAGTGCTAAGAAAGGAAGTTTTAAGACAGGTAAAGGTTTAGCTAAAAGAGAAATTAAGAAGGGATGGAGTTGTTTATAGCACAACAATTCATAGTAACTAAATCCTGGAAACAGCCTGTATGTCGACCAACAGATGAATGGATAAAGAAAATATGATATTTATACACAACAGAGTACTACTTTGCCATAAAGAGGGATAAACTTGAGTCATTTGCAGGAAAATGGATGCATCTTGAAAATATATTGTTAGCAGAAGTAAATCAGATACATAGTTTAAATCTCGCATGGTTCTTCTTATATGAGAAACTCAACATATAAATAAAGTGCAGTATAAAAGACAGATAACAAGAGGAGGGAGGGAGGGAGGAAGGAAAGAGGGGGGAGAGAGAGAGAGAGAGAGAGAGAGAGAGAGAGAGAGAGAGAGAGAGATACTATAATCCAATAATCCAGCATGGTCAATGTATCTAAAAGTGTAACTTTATTTAGTATAATTGTCATATATTTCATATTTTTGGCCTATTAGACTGATCATTAATCTGTAGGTACTATGATTAACTTTATAAGAACTCATAAATAAATGAATCTGATGCTGGCAAAAGGTGAGGTGGAGGGAAAAGGGAAAAGTGAAATTGCGATACATTATGTGCATGTACCAATTTCCATATTGAATGTAATCATTATGTATTGCGAACATGTACTGATACATTTATTTTAAAAATAAGAAATGTCATAGAACGAACTCTTAGTAAAGAGCAAAAAGGGATAAAGCAAAGTGGCAGCTGAGTAAGATCCTCCAGTCATTTCTCCCCACAGACACACCAAGTTGAATGGCTATTCATCCATCAAACTACCTTCACAAGAGCTAAGGAAGTCAGACACGAGACCATAGCGCCTGCTTTTAGCAGATCAAATGAAAAAACACACTGCAGAAGCAGGAAGGAAAGAGTTGTCTTTGTCACCACTCTGCCCCAACTTGAAACAGCCCAGCCGTGGCGAGTGGTGTCTTGGGGGCAGGGAGAGAATTAAGTTCAGGGATTAATCATGAAATACAAGATCAATCTCACCATGCCACAGTAAAACTGAGTGAGGGGGAAAGCTTCATGATCCCTACCACCAAGCCAATACCAGTGGATTGAGACACTGGAACTGTGTTAGTCCAGGTGCCTGACAGCATCTGCCACCCATGTTCTAACCTCTGGTGACAGAGTAGGGAGCAAGAATCTAGTAGGTATTGAGCAGGATATGAGAGCTACACAGAACTTTATTTTGAAACCCAGTGATAGGCTTAATGTGATGAAACCCAAGATCCAGTAGAAACCAAAGATGGAATATACAGGGTAGTGCCCACAGATTGGGTCTCTAGACTAGCGGTGGCAAATCTATGGTTTCATACCACAGTGGGCTGTTTACTATCATTGAAAGTTCTAACAGTTTTTCCATCACTGCTCTAGGCTGCCTCAGCTACAAACAGAAATCTGAAAACAGTTGGGACACAGACTCAAGTTTCACCTGCATCATTTCCAGCGTTGGAGCGGTCCAGTTTGCATGTGCCCTCCTCCAAGACTGTGCAGACCTCTGTGGCTGTGAGAATCAGTTGCAATCCAATGTAGCCCCAGTCTTGTTATTGTCTCCACCACGCAGTCCCAACTTTGGGCAGCCCAGATTATCACTAGACCAGCGCTTATAAATGGAACTCTAGAACTCCTCTGGAAGTAGAAAGTGGTCTGCACCTCACTGGAATGGACTCAGGTTTTGGCTTACAACACTACCAGCTGTAGCATGGGCGCTTATTCATTCCTGAGTATGCATAGGTCTTTGCTGTTGCTAGAGTCAAGAACTGTCCAGCTTAGCATCAGCCTAGGTGACCAAGAAACTGCCTTCACCAATACCACCTCAACCTCAGGTAGCGTAATGCAGTACAGCACCTTACGTGCTGAGGATAGAACAGGGTCGTAGTCACAAGACTTTGGCCTGGAACTGAGAGGTAGGCTGGTGAAATTTAACACTGGGCAGATCCTGATGACCATTTCGAATGAGCACTGCCTGTGGATGGAGCCTCAGGTACAGCTCCAGTGTCAAGAGAAGATATGTAGCCTCAGGCTATTAGACTAGTATTCCAGCTAGTGTCTCCTGTGGCTAGTTGCAGCATTCTTGACACATAACTCCACCTCAGAAATAGGGCATCCCATAGCAGTGTAGGCCTGTGTCCTGCCTCAGTGTAGCACTCACAGCTTTTTCTGGGATTTGCACTGACTAGTCAGTACAGGAATACTTGAAGTGGTGGAGAAATCAACCACTGAAATATAATTTAAGTGGGCTACTGAACAGATAAAATATAGAGAAAAAAAGGGAAGCTACAATAAGAGGCAAAGGCAACCCCTCCTCTGGGCACTGCTCGTAGAGCAGGTTTGGAGACCATGCTAGTCTGTGAAATGCACAAAATCTGGGGAAAGAAGTCAGGTGGTAGCCACAGCTTGGTGCTCAACCCATCCTGCATCAGCCTCAGTGTTGGAATGCTGAGCCATACTTCCTTCCACTGGGACATGCCCTTTGGTTTGAGATAATAGTGGGAAAGTGCTTCCCTGTTCACTGGCTCTGTTCCCAACACAGTTCTAGAGACCAACTCATTTTGTAAAATAGGCAAAAGTTTCCTGGGGAAATAATCACAGGGTCAGCCAGAGCTGAAGGCTCACCCCAACTACTACTGCCCTTAGTGCCTACCAAACTAAGTAGTTCTCCCACCAGAACACAGTCCAGTCTGAAAAGCCAAAATGAAACTGTTCCCCTATTTATGGGCTCTGCTCCTTTGCATTTTGTGAAATGCACAAAAACTGAGATTTGCACTAAAATAAGTCAGTACAATACAGTACATTATGGTAGATCCGTACATCTTGGTGATCACCCTAGCCACCTTCAGTGACAGCTGAACTAAGGGGTTCTCCCACTGGGACATGGTTCAGAGATTGAGATAACAAAAGAGCACTTCCCTGTTCATGGCATCAAGGGAACCACAAGCAACAATGAGACTTGGCAGGGCCAGAGTGAGATGAACCAAATCATTCATACTCATGCCTGGATCTCCCCAACACTGGGCCTTGAGAGAATTACTTGTCAGAGAGAGTCTCAGGGGTCTAGGTCAGGTCTAGAGGTGGTGAATAATAGCAGCAGTGAGAAACAGACTGGACATTCTTAGCTTGGGCTTTTACTTCCCTGATTGTGGACACAGGGTATCATGGATTAAAAATGTGTGGTCAACTTAACACCAGCTGCATTGAATCAGCATGGTTCTGAGCATGGATGGCCCTCCTGAGGTCTGTTGTCAGCATAAAAAGGAGACTTGGAGAGCAAGATCACTGCATTGTGGGTTCTCCTAAGTGTTGCTGTTTGGAGCTGTTGGTTCTCCTGGTGGAGCTTGTCATGGCTGGCTTCCCTAATATGAATCTGGCCATTAACATTAGAGGAGTTTGGAACCTTGTTGCTAAGAGTGACTGTGGTTCACTTTGGGTGAGCTCTGGTCCTTACATTGAGCATTGCTTCCTAGCTCTGGAGAGGAAGATGTGTGCTGTTCCATCTCCAGGAGAAATTTGTCATGCTGGCTTTCTGATACGTACTTGGCTGTTCTCATCATCAGAGAAGCTCAGGACCTCATTGTTGCTGAGGATGGATGTAGCACTTTTCAGGGGAACCCTGGTCCTTATTTTGAGCATTGCTTCTTGGCTCCAGTGTAGAACCCTTAACCTACTGGCACAGATCCTTCACTCCACAGGCACAGACTTTCTAGCTTCCACCACTGACCTTTGGGCCTCCCCAGTGCAGATCCATGAAATGGACTTGCATGAGTCATTGCTGTTGACTCTAGGCTTCCAGTTGGACTCATGGGAGACACTATCATGGACTCTAGGTCTTCAGCTTAATTCATGAAGGACATTGCTGTGGGATTCAGGACTCAGCTGAATTTCCTTGGGTCTTTAGTATGTGGATAGATTTCCTGTACTTTGCTGTACTTAACTCTGGGTGACCATCATAAAATAATATTATAAATTCTGTGACCCTTATGTAATCATTCTCCTTGCAACCCCTGACTACAATACGGGGTCGAGAAAGTGCCAGAGAAAAACTCAGAGGTCTGCAGCAGTTGAGACCCACAGAACCAGGGATAGAGAGAAGCAGCCAGTGTAAGTTAAGATAGCCTTCTCACCCAAACTGAATGCCACTGAAATCTCAGGGGTCTGGGCATGCAGAGACAAAGGAGCTGGGGGTTTCAGAGTGACACACACACACAAACACACATACACAAACACACACACATGATGAGAGAGAGAGAAACAGAGACAGAGAGAGAGAGAGAGAGAGAGAGAGAGAGAGAGAGAGAGAGACAGCGAAAGAGAGAGAGAGAGGTGGTGGACCCTCCTGTGAGACTGAAGCCCAGGAACCCCCAGGCTGAAACCTACTGGCAGGAGCAGCATGAATCTCCAGACAATGACCCTGAGAATGCAGCAGCAAGCACAAACACCAAAACAACACCCAGGACTTGGAGGCAGATTTATTTACATCTATGGGCACTGATCAGGACCATTCCCACAATATCACGTCCTGGTCTCTGGTGGGCCAGGGCTCATATAGGATAAGAAACTAGGAAGTACAGAGTCAGAATGGCTTGTCAATTGTGGACTGGTTTATACAATGTTCATCATAGTGACAAGTTATGCATCACAGTGACCAGCCATTTCTAAAAGACTACAAGCCACCAGAACTGGAACAGGAACTACTACCTAGACAGTGAAGAAATATACTGGTTGGGGGGTTATTTTCTGTTAAATTTTCCCAGAAAATCTTTGTTGGGCATATTACATGTGATCTTTTAAGACAAGGCCCAACTAGAAGCAGTCAGTGATCCTAGGATCAACCCTAGCCAAGCTCCCCAAGATTATCTTATTTCCCTAAGTTTTTCTAGGAAGATAAAATTTAGGCCTGTCTGTTCTGTAACATTACTCTGGCAAGTGAGTGAGGGAGCTAATCTGATCTAGGAGAGTGTACATGGGATGGGTACCTCTCAGAGAGAGAGACCATTCATATGTCCACATGGCCATGCCACTTTCAGGGACTTAAGTGCAACCTACCAAAGAAGGGTATGAGGCCTCTGTTATGCCATATGTAGATTGCCACAGAACCATAGGTGAGGACCCAATTAGCCACAAAGACCAGTGCTACCCAGTCAATAACCCTAACCCTAACCCTAAATAAGCTGCACAGAAGGAGTAGGCTATTGCTTATGCTGTCCATTTCACTCACTTACACATTCATTCTGTAGGCATTCAGAAGTTAATCATTCCAATCCCCCTTCCCTTGAGTGTGACCTTAACTAACAAGTGTTGATCAAGCTCTGCTGCTTGAACTAAGCAAAACTGACAGACTGACTACCTGGGGTGCCCCTGGGGGTTTTACTAGAATCAGGCAGGCAGGCATACAGACAGATAGATTTCATCTTCCTCCCTTTGGGATCTGATGAGCCACTTGAGTGGGGAGCCAGGAATCCTCCTCCAGACCTCTGAGTGGACTCAAGAAATCTCGAGAGCATGCCTTCCCATTGGGACCTGGAGAGTTCCTTACTCCATGCCCATCCATGAGGGCCATGACCAGTGACTAAAGAGGCCATCATAGATCATTTTCCTTGTTGACATACCAGTTGCAATGGCAAGCAGACACACCGAAATGACATCCAGTATTTGGAGGCAGATTTATTTATGTGAATGGGCACTGATTGAGATTATCCCTATAGCATCAGGCCCTGATCTCTGGTGGTCTAGCACTTATATGGAATAAGCAAGCAAGAAGTACGGAGGCAGAATGGTTGCCAATTGGGGGTTGATTTATACAATGTGCATCATAGTGACCAACTGTGCATCACAGTGACTAGCCATTTCTAAGAGACAGAAGAAACCAGAACTGGAACAGGAGATATTACCTACACAACAAAGAAGCTGAAGTATACTGGCTTGGGGTGGGGGGTATTTTCTGCTAGAAAAACACTAGAGGTTCCTGAAAATTGCAGGCTAAAACAGCAGCAATAAAAACTACAGTGGGACATTTATCCCAATCAACAAAACAGGACAATGACTCCATATTTTTCTCTTCTTTTTTGTCTTCTTTTTGCTTATGTTTTGCTTTTTTATCCTTTTATCAATAAATTGTTTTTTATGACAATGGTCAACTTTTTTATACATGTATCTGTAGATACAGCTGTATTAGTTTCTGTTTTCACTCTGTAGCAATCTACTCTGTTTTGTCATATATTCTAAAACCAATTGTTACTCCTTAGAAATACCTAAATCTGTATGACTGACCAATTGAATAAAATCTCCTTTGCTCCTTTCTCAGCTCGCATTTCTATTCTTTCCTTTCTCTGTTCTCTTAACTTGCTTCCATATCCCTACTACTACACCTCTAATTTCTCCCCTTTCTTTTCACTATTTTATTATATTATCATTATTTTTATTATCCTCCATTTTTCTTTGTATCTCTTTCCTTTATCTATATACCGTTTGAAATACTCTGAATATCATTAATTTTTTTTGTATCCCACCTTACTATATTGTTGTGACTTTTCCTGAGTTAGTGAAATAGTATAGAACCTTTATAGCAAGTTCTTAAGTGCCAAACAATCTATGGGTATCTGCTCAAGTATTAATGGTAGTTACTCGCTCCTCAAAATAGTACCTGGGGCTGAATGTAGCAACCAGAGCAGATTGAGTATAAACTCTTATGTGGAGGTAAACCCACAACCTTGGCACATTACAAAGGTGAAGCCACTTACAAAAAAGAAGCATATTCAACAGTGGGAAAGCTTTCTACCCCTATTGTATACACCTCCACACAAAAACACAAGTAAAATGAAAACACGAGGCAACAAGATTTTCCCCAAAACACAAACCTCCCAAAAAGCTATTAAAGAAGATAAAATTTCTTATGAAGAATATTAAAAATGGATAGCTAAAAGGTTCAATGATATCAAAAACAAGAGAAATGAGTAGCTGAGTGAGTCATTCAAATGATCAATGAGCTCAAAGAAATTACAAATAAGCAGCTATTTGAATGAAGGAAAATAATTCAGGATATGAAAGACCACATCAGCACACAGATAGAAGTTCTGTAAAAGCATCATGCAGAAATCCTGGAAATTAAAACCTCAATAAGTCAAAACTTCAGTGGAAATTTCTAGCAGTATACAGCATGGGTCAGAAGAAAAAACATGAGGAGTTGAAGATAAAACATTCAGACAGGATCAAAGAAAAAAGAATAAGAAAGACTCTATAGACTATGAAAGAGTTCCTACATAAATTGAAAAGAAATAACTTAAAGTTCAATAGCCTAGAAAGAACGTGTTGAAATATAGGGTAATGGTTTCAAAAATCTATTATTGAAGAAAATTTCCCAAATCTGTTGAATGAGATGGACACCCAGGTAAAGGAGGTATATAGAGCTCACTAGAAAAGAACTTGCCCACAACACGCCATAGTCAAAATGCAATAAATGGAGAACAAAGATCAATATTAAAAACTGCCAGAGAGAACTACCAGTCACTTACAAAAACAAATCCAACTGGGGATACTTCTTGCCAGTAACCAGATATGTGCACACCAGCCCCCATAAGGGATGCTTCCCACTGGTATTCAGCCAGGGTTGGGAGAAGTAGCAGTCAACCCCACCCTCACACCCATGCTGGCTGCCATCAGGGAGCTTCCCAGAGGTAGCCAACATGGGCTGGGAAAAGCAGCAGCCAATCCCTCACTAGTGCACCCAATGGCCACTCTTGGATACCCATAGCCAGCACAGGCCAGGAGAACTAGCCAGACACACTTAGGAGAAATTGTAGCCAGTGCAGGAAGCGCCTGGGACCCTATCACCTGCTTGTCCAGAAGAACCCAAGAAAATGTCAAGAAAAAAAAGCAAAAGGCATGGCCTCCAACCCATGCAGAACAAGTCCAGGAAATGTAAACATGGGACAGCTTAGAAGTCACACACCTGAAGTTTCTGAAGTGATGGCAACTGTTATGGTTGATACATTGTGTCAACTTGAGAAGTTCAGAAGTTTAACTGAGAGACTCAGCAGGGAGCCAGGGTTCTTACTTTGTAAATAGCCTCATCCTGTGCAAAGGAAGGCAAGGATGTTTGTGAAGTTACACCCACCCTGGAGGGAAGGGGTGGCCTGTGTACAATATAAGGGAGGAGAAGAGGCTTGCTCTTGCCCCCCTTTTACTCTGGCTGCTTTTACTTGGCTGCTGCCTTGAAGTGCTGCCCCTGTGCCATGCCACCCTGCATTGGAGCCAACTGATTGTGGACTGAAACCTCCAAAAACTGTAAGCTAAATAAACCTTTCCTTTCCTAATTTTGGGTGTCAGGTATTCTGTCTCAGCAACGAGGGAAAAGTAACCAAGACAGCAACTGAAGTAAAGAAACAACTTCATGAGGCTATAAAAGAAATTGGAACAGAAATAC
>RJWM01016032.1:0-46520 GCA_004363535.1 Dasyprocta punctata | reverse complement strand
GAGGGGGAGCCCTGTTGTTCCTCTTCTAAGCCCAGGTCTGGCAGAGGGGAGGTTCCTCCTGGGACTTCCTGAGAGTTTGCGGTATGGGAGGGAACTTCCTGGGGCTTCTGCAACTCTCTTCTGAGCCAGGTTGGTCCTTTCCAGGAAACATGCTGAGTGTGAAGGTGATGAGGGACAACACTGGCCACTCCCGGGGCTTCGGTTTTGTTAACTTTGAGAAGCATGAGGAAGCCCAGAAGGTAGGCGCCTGCCCACGGTTCTGTCCCAGGGAAGAGGCAGCGAGCCAGGACTAGGGAGAAGGAAGATCAGGCGCAGGGGCTTCCAGCCGCACCTGGAGGAGAAGGGTGTTTCCCTCTTCCTACACAAAGCGGAGCGGGAGAGTCCCACACACAGGCGTGGCCCTGCCAGCCCACAGTGCAAAGGGGAAAGGTTTTATCCTTCTTTGGTTACCACTCAGCCTTGAAGTTCAAGAAGTTGAAAATTGAGACAGGGAAGCAAAAGTCATAATTATGTGTCAGCATTTACTAATGAGCTAACTGCTTAAAATATCAGTTGCAAACAATTGTCATTGATACCAGTGCAAAATCCTAACCACTGGACCGTTGTACACTTGGGTCTGACTTTTGCTGATTTGTTTATTTATTTATTTGTGGGGGAGGGGGGCTAAGCCAATGAAAATTCAACTTAGTGTAAATGGATTACAGAGAGAAGTTGCACATCTGTGGAAGATGCAGAGTTTTTGTGCAGACTTTGGTTCTGGCAGGGTGAGGCCAGTTCACTGAAGAAAAGAAAAATCAACAAAGCTTAAGACAATAATTTCAATAAAACAAGGCTCTTGTAGTTAGCAAAAAGGATTCTTTTGTGCTATGAAATACGACATGTAGTGAGGAACAAATGATACTGTCATGTCATTTTGAAAGAATTATGCTTGCTGTTTTGTTCAAGTTATCCACATATAGTTGAATTAAGGACCTAAATTTATTTTATTTTATTTTATTTTTTTTTTTTTTGCGGCACCGGGGATTGAACTCACAACCTCGCGCCTGCCAGGGCAGGCGCTTAAGGTACGGAGCCAAACTCCCAGCCCTGGTTTTTTTGAGGCAGGGTCGCACTATGTAGCTCAGGCCGGCCTTACGCTGGCGTTGTAGCCCAAGCTGGCCTCGAACTCACAACGCTCCGCCTACCTCAGCCTCCCGAGTGCTGGGATTAAAGGCGTGCGCCACCACGCCCGGCTCTCCTAAATTTATTTTGTAATAGACTATTTTTTAAGAGAAGTTTTGGGTTCACAATAAAATGGAGTGGAAAACACAGATATTCCATAAACCTCTTTCTCCTACACATGCACAGCCTCTCCCTTTACCAGCTTTCCCCAGCAGAGTGATCCATTTCTTACAACTGATAAACCTACTTTGACACATTCTTCTCACCCAGAGTCTACTGTTTAAAGTATGGTTCATTGCCATCATTGTACATCCTGTGGGTTTGCACAAATACATGAGGACATGTATGTACTATTTCAGTGTCATACAGAGTATGTACTCTTTTTAGTGCCCTGAAAATCTGTGCTCTGGTTATTCGTCCTTCCCTATCCCGTAACTCCTGCACACAACTAATTGTTTTACTGGCTTCATAGTTCTGCCTTTTCTAGGGTGTCATGTTGATGAAATCAGATAATACACAACTGTACAGACTGAGTAATATGTGTTTCAAATATGAGAACATTTACATGTATTTAAAATATTTAAATTATAAACATAGACGACTGCAAATTTCAATTTTCTATTCTTAAAATAGAGTTCCAATCAAATTTAAAAATTTTATAGTTTAGCCAGGCCTGGTAGTGAATGCCTATAATCCCAGCTACTTGGAACACTGAGGGAGGAGAATCTTGAGTGTGAGCTCTGCCTCGGCAGTTTAGCGAGACCCTGTCTCAAAAATGAAACAAAACACCAAACAAGAATGACAGGGTCTCACTGTGTAGCCCAGGCTGGCCTCAAACTCACTTCAGTGCTCTTCCCTCACCTCCTGAGTCCTGGGGTTACAGGCATGTGCTACCACTCCTGATTTGAGACCCTATCTTTAAAAAAAAAAAATCCAAGTGAAGTGTGGTGGCACATACCTCTAGTCCTAGTACTCGGAAGGCTGAAGCAGGAGGATTGAGAGTTTTAGTCCTGCCTGGGCCACTTACTGAGACTCTGTCTCAAAATACAAAATGAGAAGGGCTGGAGATATATGTGGAGAAGGTCCTGGGTTCATTTCCTAGCCCCTGCCTGCCCTGTGAACTCACCCTGAACTCACCAGGGTGAACTCACCCTGAAATTCAGTTCCATGTTTTTCAGAGGTGGATGCACAGTAAATGGCTGTTGTCTTGATGCTGCTTATTCTCAGCTAGCAAGGACAGGCTGGTTTGCAGATGGCCCCACTGGGCCCAGAAGGCAGGACTAGAGGCCAGGGTGAAGGCCAGGGTCGTCTTTGGGCAGTTGCCAAGCGTTGTCCCTCCTCCCCCAGGCTGTGGACCACATGAACGGAAAGGAGGTGAGCGGGCAGCAGCTGTACGTGGGCCGGGCCCAGAAGCGAGCAGAGCGGCAGAACGAACTGAAGCGCAGGTTTGAGCAGCTGAAGCAGGACCGGCAGACCCGCTACCAGGTGAGGTCAGGCCACCTGGTGGTGGCCACTTCTATATGAAAGCGGCTGTGTGTGAGGGATACCTGACTGTGACTCCTTCCTCTAGTCATGCTACTTCTGGAACTTGGCTAGGGGCAGGAATCATGAACACTGGAATGATCTCCACTGCCTGTCTTGTAGCAGTGGAGTGACTGGATACTACCCAACCATGAGATGGGGGATTGTTCGGGTTACTGCTCCCTCACAGTTGGAGTAATCCTTTGTGTGGGACTGGTTAGCATCCCTTGCCTCTGCCCACTTGATACCTGTTACATCCTGCAGTTATGGAAAAACCAAAGTGCCTTACGCATTTCTAAAAGCCTCTCCAAGAGAGCTGGGGATTTAGCTCAGTGGTGTAAGTGCCTGCCTGCCAAGTGCAAGTTTGTGAGTTCGATTCCTAGTACTGGGGAAAGAAAGAAAAAAAAAAAAAAAAAAAAAAAAAAAAAAAAAAAAAAAAAAAAAAAAAAAAAAAAAAAAAAAAAAAAAGCCCCTACAAGAAATTCTACTCCAGGTAGCAGATAATTAGGCCACACGTGTTACATCCAACTGTCACAATGTTGCAGTCATTAAAGTTATATGAAGTTAATAAATTGGATTACTATTGTAGATGAAATAACCATCTCTAAAGCTTTTAATAAAAGCCATAGGCCAGGCATGTTGTGCATGTCTGTAATCCCAGCACTCAGAAGGCTGAGGCGGTAGGATTGTGGATGTGAGGCCAGTTGAGGCTGTGTAGTCAAGGCCATCCTGGACTACACGGTAAGACCTTTCAAAAAGAAAAACAAACCAAGTCAAGCAAAGAAAGAAACAAAAAAATGATAGAAGTTGTAGATCCCTCATGGAGAGGGTTATGTGTGTGTATACCCTATTGGGTATGTGTGTACACTATATGTATGTGTATACCCATACACATATAACCACACTGAGTAGCTCTCAGTGAGGGACAGTCGCCCTACCCCAGGATATATGACAGTGCCTGGAATTTTCACTTGCCCCATTGGAGGGGTAAGGTGCATGTGGCATCTCCTGGGTAGAGGCCAGGGATGCTGGCAAATATCTTATGCATAGGACAACTCCTACAGCAGGAGTGACATGAAACGTCACTAATGCTGAGGTTGACAGAGCCTTGTGTGTACACACAAACATACCATTGTGCGTATGTAACATTTTTAGGTTTTATAGACTTACAGAAGAAAATACTCAGCGTGTAGTCCTAAGTTCTGTTGTGTATTCATGTGCTTTTGTGCTTGGGAGGTCAGGGAGGAGGACATCTAGGCTCAGGAAGCAGCTGTCATCCAGTGGTGAGGGGCCCGAGCTCTGAGGTCAGGCTGCCTGGCTCAGTTGTGTCTTTGCCACTTGCTCTCTATTTGATCTGAGGCAGTGCACTGAACACGTTCTTTAGTTTTGCCATCTGTAAAATGAGGATTAGCATTTCCTTCTCTTATGGTCGTTGTGAGGGTTACACATTAAATGTGTGTAAGAGCTTGGAGTGGTGCCTGGTTTCAGGTAAGGGTAATGCGTGAGATGATGAGTAGCAGCTCGCCTACATCCGGCACAGGTCTGGAGCCGGCCTGTGAGGGCCTCTGCACTGCTCCATGCTGCGATTCCTTCAGGAGAGCTGTGTTCCTGCTGACATCTGAGCCTTAGCCTGCTGCGGGACTTGGGTCTCTTTCTGTGGCGCCCATCTATGATATGAGCAGAGGCTGGGAGCTGTGCACATGTGTGAAAATTGCCAGGGGCTTTGGGGGCTGTGAGCTACAACTTCTGGCTGTCGGTGTGTGGAGAGGCTGGGGTGCAGTACAAAGCTGGACTGGCAGCGTGCTCAGTGTCCCTCCTGGCTGTGACACCCCCTGCCCTGCCCAAGGCAGTCTGGGGCTTGCAGGGATGGTTCCATGGAGCAGTATTCCCTTTCTGCAGGGTGTGAACCTGTACGTGAAGAATCTGGATGACT
Organism: Dasyprocta punctata; assembly: GCA_004363535.1. NCBI lineage: Eukaryota > Metazoa > Chordata > Mammalia > Rodentia > Dasyproctidae > Dasyprocta > Dasyprocta punctata. Next base: position 41,905 of record RJWM01016032.1, on the reverse strand, counting down.
CCATCAGTGACGAGAAGCTGAGGACAGTGTTCTCCCCCTATGGAGTGATTACCAGTGCAAAGGTGAGGGCCACAGCACCTCCTGGGGGAGCCTTTCATTCTCCCTCCCATCCCCACCAGCCTCTCACCTGGCTTCCAGGGAGTGGGTGCTGAGCTCCTCTTCTAGGGCTCTGCGTGACCCCATGAGAACTTAGAGTCTGTCTGCAGCCTTGTCTGCAGGAAGAAAGAAGCCATGGAGGCCGGTATCTACCATATGCTAGGTTCTAGACATTGATGTCTCGGTACTTCTGTGAACTTTTGTTGTCTGACCTTGTCCCTTGACATAACCCCTTGTAGGCCTCAGTTTCCCCTTCTGAAAAATGAGAGCTGGGCTGCATCATTCTTCACCATTTATTGAGCGCCAACTATGTGCTCAACCCTGTGAAGCACCCAAGATGTAACACCTTTCCATTCTACTCTGCAGCGCAAGACCTTGAGCTGTCTTCTGAGCCTCATCAGTAACACTGAGGGTGCTAGGCTCGCTGTGTGATTCCCAACCCTGGCTTCTCATTTGAATCCCCCAGGGACTTCTTCACTATGGCTGCCTGGGTCCAAGTATAGACCTCTAGGGGTAAGACCCAGGCACTTTGCTTTAAAAAATTCCCCAGATGCCAGGCATGGTGGCACATGCCTCTAATCCCAGCACTTGGGAGGCTGAGGCAGGAGGATCACTGTGAGTTTGAGGCCAGCCTCAATTATAGAGTGAGACCCTGTATCAAAACAAAAAAAAAAAAAAAAAATCAAAGACAACAGCAAAATAAAAATTTCCCAGATGATTTTAGGATGATGTAATATGCCAGGTGCTATGGCACATGGGTGTAATGTTAGTTACTTGGAAGGCTGAGGCAGAAAGATCGAGAGTCTGAAGCCAGCCTAGGCAGCTTTGTGAGACCCTTTCTCAAGATTAAAAGGCTGCGGGTGTAGCTCAGTGGTAGAGTGCTTGCCTAGCATGCACACGCACACACAAGACTGGGTTGGAGCTTAATGGTAGAATGTTTGCCTAGCATGGGTTCCATCCTCAGTGCCACAAAAAACAAAACAAAAACCAAAGCCAAACAGATGAGTGTGAGTGTTTTTTCATTGTGTACAAGACTCTGTGAAGCCTACAGGAGTGAATCAGATAAATTGAATGTGGTTCCTGTCTTTGAGGAGCTTACAGTCTACTGAGAAAGTCAGGCCATTGTTAATTCGTGTTTTAAAATGGAGGTGGGGCAGAACTGGGGGTGGAGCTTTGGGATCTCAGTGGGACAGCAGGGGAGGCTTTCTGGAGGAAGTGTAAGTGGTACCAGTGTTTGACTTGGCTGTGAAGAGGCTGGGATCCACGGGTAGAAAGGAGGTATCTTCCAAAGAGATCCGTGTGGGCGATGGATGGGGCTGGGGACCAGCACGTGTGATGTGATGGTTGGGCTCTTAAGAAGTGGTCAGGAAGTCTGCTTTTGTCTGTTGAATCTTAAACTTCCTGCAGGAAGCCCGGTATTTATGAAAACACTTATGCTTTTTTGGGGTTATGAGCCTTTTGACAAATACAATAGAAAGCTATTGGACTGAGTAAATACGAGTTAGCATGGTAAAAGTCCACAGGCCCTCTTTCCCAGTAAGTGCGTGCCATGTGGGATAGTAACTGGGGTTGAAAGCTGATGTCTCTGAGTTGATCTAAATCACAGTTGCACCATTTCCTAGCTTGGAACCTGCTGCAGTGACTGTCTTTCTGTGCACACACATGCGCAGTGGAGACACTGCTGCTCAGCAGGCTGCCTGTGGAGCATCTGCACATCAGGGGCATTGGAATATTGATTGTTGTGTTTATTTGCATATAATTTGCATATAATTGCATATAATTTCAGGAGATTCACTGACCTTGAGGGTTCCTTGGACGAAGGGACAGTGTAAGTTTGGATTGTTCAGAGTTGAGGCACATCTGGGGTGATCATCTTTTTAGTAGGCTACCATGTAATAAGATGGGACTTCTATATATTTTCTGTTATGAATTAACTATTATATACCATTAGCAAGCTCAGATTAAGTGCTGCATAAGTGTTATCTTTACTAATTTTATTATTTTTTTTCTATACCAGGGATTGAATCAGAGCCTTTTGTTGCGATACACCCCCGGTCCCTCTGTCATTTTTTATTTTGGACAGGGTCTTGTTAAATTACCCAGGCTGAGTTTAAACTTGCAGTCCTCCTGCCTCAGACTCTGAGAGTGCTGGGATTCCAGGTGTGTGCCACCATGCCTGGCACGTACTGAAAGTTCTTAATAGCTCTTAACAATATTTTTTGTGTCAGAACTTCTTTGGCTATCTGGTGAGACTGTGGAACTCTTCTATGACTATTTTAAATACATAAAATTAATAGTATTATTAAAAACTGGAGGGCTGGGGATATAGCTCAGTGGTTCAGCACCTGCCTGAGAAGTACAAGGTCCTGAGTTCAATTCCCAGTACCAAAAAAAAGTATTGAAATACAATTCAATACTAAAGTAATAGTAATAATTTAACACATTAAAAATGAGATCTGTCACAGTAGCAGTTAGCATAAATATTTTGAGATCAGTAATGACATGAAAATATTTTTCTTTGAGAGTTATACACTAGGCTAATACTACTGATTTTGTTGTTGGTGTTGTCCATAATAGAAGGAAACGTTAGTATGAAAATAAAGGTGTCAGTTTTTCCCATTCACAGACCCCCTGAATTCTATCAGTGGTACCCTGAAAAGGATGTGTGGGCCCTCAGGTATGCTGAGAAGCGGCAGATTGAAACTCACTGAGTTAGAAGGTGGCTTCTGAGGGGGCAGGAGTTAAAAAAAAAAAAGCTCTAATCTTTCTAGAATGTGAATCAGGCCCGTGTCTTGACCCTAAGAAAGATTAGAAATGCAGTGTGGATCTGATCCGTGAAGAGAAAAAGATACTAGTTTTAAAAGTGAAATCCAGATGAAGTCTGGCATTCAGATAGCACCCTGTAGTTAATAGGCGCTCAAACAGGTGCTCACATGTAATAGTTAACAGCATTGCAGCAGTGCTACTATTGTAGGTTTGCCAACTGTACCACGTTAACATCAGGGCGGCTGGGTAAAAGATACCCAGCAGCTCTCTGTACTGTTTTTGTAATGTTTCTGTAAGTTTAAAGTTACTCCCAATAATGTTATCTTAATAAGACTGAGATCAGCTTTCCCAGACTCCTAAAGGCCCTGGCGCAGGGCCTTGCAGAGGCAGTAGAGTTACCAGATGGTGTGCTGAGTCCCGGCTGTGTATGATGGGTGACTTCGTGCAAGTCACTCTTTTGAGACAAGGTCTCGCTCTGTGGTTCATGCTGGCCTTGAATTCACTATGTAGCCCCAGTTGGCCTTGAACTTGTGGCAATCCTCTTGCTTTAGCCTCGAGTGCTGGGATTATAAGTGTGCACCACTACACCTGGTGGTTAAGTTATTCTTGAATATTCCTTCCCTCCCCAAGAAAGTAGGGGCCAGTGTACTTCCCTTAAAAGGAGGCTGTGTGTGAGCTGGGATGGCGTGTGAAGTGTCCGGCACACAGTAACCTCAATAAACTTGGAGGGGACAGTTTGTCCCACTCATTGATTTTTCATGGGTCTGCTAGCTGTGGGGTTCAGTCCTGAGGAAGGAGGGGAGCACAGCCCCGGAGCTTCTTTCCCCACCCCCAGCAACCCTTGTCTTGTCTTGCTTTTAGGTGATGACAGAGGGTGGCCACAGCAAGGGATTTGGCTTTGTGTGTTTTTCCTCTCCAGAAGAGGCGACAAAGGCTGTGACAGAGATGAACGGGTGTATCGTGGGCACCAAGCCGCTGTACGTGGCACTGGCCCAGCGTAAAGAGGAGCGGAAGGCCATCTTGACCAACCAGTACATGAAGCGCCTCTCCACAGTGCAGGCCTTGGGCCGCCCTGTCTTGGGCTCCTTCCAGCAGCCCAACAGCTACTTCCTGCCCACTGTACCCCAGGTGACAGTTTGCCCACAGCTCCCGCCCGCCTCTTCCAGACAGCTCCCTCTAGCAGGGAGATAGGAGCTTCACAGGCAGAAGTAGGCAGTGCTGAAACTCACCAGCAGGCTGTTCCAGCCTCGGTGTCCCCATCTGTAAGGCGATAGATAGTGCTGCTGTCACACAGCATCTTCTAGTCTGAGAGAAATTCCTGAATGTTGTGCAGAAAAAGAATGCGGTCAAACAAGTTTAGGAGATTTTGCATTAAACAAAAGGAATCTTAAATTCCTTTACTATATCAGTTATCCTCTGCTAATATACCAGTATTTATGATAACTCTTCTCAACAGGCATATGGTATGTAGCATTTCCCTTACGGGGATGGTCATTTTGGGGGGATGCCCATTAACACCTCCTTTGGCTATTAGTGCTCTGAGGAGCCCGGTGTGGAAACACATAAGCTACTGTAGGCTGCTGGGTTGGTAGTCTTCCCCCTGCTTTAGCAGTTGCTTGAGCTGGCACACACTAGAGTAGGATGTGTCACCTTCTTAATCTAGGCCATTGGACTAGGCCTGGTAAGGAGCAAGGATTGAAATCTGACATCACTCTGAAGGGTTCAGGGCTAATGGGCACCCTCAGATGGGAGGAAGGAGCCTGCATGCCAGCTTTGTAGGCCTTTACTAGTTTGTCCCCTGGCGGGGAGAGTGGAGTCTTGCAGTGGTGTCCCCGAGGGAGTGCAATTCCTTACTTAGCCTGCTGCAGAGCGCCTCATTCTCTGGTCCTCTCCCCCAACACAGCCTCCAGCCCAGGCTGCATGCTATGGCAGCTCTGGCTCCGTGGCCCCCGTCCAGCCTGCCCCCAGGTGGACAGCCCAGCCCCAGAGACCGTCGCGTGAGTGAACCAGCCCCTTCCTCCCTCAGCCTGGCTCGTGAGTGTGGACTCTGAGAGGCGGTGTGTAACACGGACCAAGCATGGCTCTGCCATTTCCTGAGTGGGTCACTTTGCCTCTCTGAGCCACAGTTTCCTCTGATTGTGGGCCTGAAGGAGATGTGCATAAAGCACTAGGCCCGGGGCCATGCTTGTAAGCCAAATGGGGTGGCCATTATGTGTATTTCCAAAGACTTTTTTGATTTGTGGCTGAAACGTTGCAAAGCTGAAAAACTGAAATTCTCTGGTTATATTGGTGATGCATAGCCTCTCTCTTTAAAAGCCAAGTTCACACTCACATAAAACTGTCTTGGGACTTAAGTATGTGGTCTTAGTTCTCATGCATCTTGGGACTCTGGGTAGGCATGAACTGGGTTTGTTATTGCAGATTTCCACATCCCCCTCTAACTGAATTCACCCTTCTCTGCCATGAATTTCAAGTTGCCCTTTCCAGCCCTGGAACCTTCAGAGTATTTTGCCACTCTGATTACCACTGCCACAACCTTTCTCTCTCCATTTTTCTCTGTGTCACAAGCTGTCTGCCCTCCAGCTGCCTCAGTGGTCCGGCCACCAGGCTTGCCTCGGCGCCCCCGGGCCCACGTCAGCAGTGTCAGGCAGGCCTCTACCCAGGTGCCACACCTGGCACCCCACACCAAGAGAGTGGGTGAGTGTGGGCGGGGCAAGAAGAATGGGGTTCAGAGGAGGGTGGGGCAAGGTCCTGGTGCTGGGGTTGCCGCTGGAGGGGAGTCAGGACTGGCCTTCATAGTGACTTGTCTTCTTGGTGAGCCAGCTTGACTGTGGAGGCTATGTGTGTGGGGTTAACCTGCTGCTCCTGAGACTTGCCCACTCTGTGGCCTTTGCTGACTCATCTCTGATCACCTATTCCTTAAAATAGTGGTAAAAATGGGGTGGTCATTTCGTTGTGAGAGTGTTTGAGATCACACATGCGAGGACGTGAACCTTAGGAAGTATTACAGCAGCTGTGACCCAGGGTGTAGATTTTAGCTTGAAGGCAAGCACATCCGTTCCCTCCTTTAGCAGATGTTCTCACGTCTTTATGCTGCTCTGTGCTTGGCACTGGGAATTACACATGAATGAGTTAGGTCCAGTCCCTGATGTGAGGTTGCTTGTCAGGTTCTGACATTCCTGGGTTTTTTTTTTTTTATTTTGGTAAAATACATATAAAATTCACCACTTAACCATTTTTAAGTGTACTAGTTCAGTGACATGTAGTCCGTTCACGCTGTTATGCAAACCATCACCACATCCATCTTGAAAACATCTTTTGTCTTGCAGAACTGAAATTCTGTACCCAGAAAATCCCTTCAGCCCCTGGCAACCCCCATTCTACTTTGTTTCTGTGAATTTAACTATGCTAGGTATTTGATATAAATAAATGATATAGTATTTGTCTTTTTGTGACTGGCTTATTTCACATGCCACAATGTCCTCAAGATTCATTTATGCTCTACATTGAGTTAGAATCTCCTTCCTTTTGGAAGGCTCATAATTTTTTTCTGGTAGTGGCTGTACCATTTACATTTCCACCAACAGTGCCCAAGTGTCTCAGTTTCTTTCCGTTCTAACCTACACTCATTATTTCCTGTTTTGTGTTTTTGATAGGAGCCATTAAACTCTGCTTATTTTTTACAGCCAACATTGGTACCCAGACCATGGGCAGGGCAGCATGCTCTACAGAGGGACCATCTCTCCTGCCGTGTACGTGTTCCTCAACTGTCCATATGGCCCACGGGGTAAGGATGGCTAACTGTACATAAGGCCCATGGGCTCTAGAAGTCTTGGCTCAGAGACTTGGCTAAGGTGTTAGCTTTTTGGTCCTTGGTTTTCTTCCTTTTCTTAGCTTATAAAATCTCCCTTACTAACGTGTACAATCATGAAATATCAATCTTGCTAACAAAAGAGGAAGGCAGGCCAGGGTCACAATTTGTTTACTAATTATGAATTGTTTTGCCTAGGTTATTACCAAAATTAATTTGCACTTCCTTAGTATTTTTATTGAGCAGCAAGGGAAGGTATTCTAAAAATATGCATGCTGCCAGGCATGGTGGTGCACACCTGTAATTCCAGCACTTGGGAGACTGAGGCAGGAGGATTGTTGCGAGTTCAAGACCAGCCTGAGCTACAAAGTGAGCTCAAGGCCAGCCTGAACTGCATAATGAGACCCTGTCTCAAAATGACAAAAGAAAACAAACAAACCAAAAAACATGCTGGTCATGGTGGCGCATGTAATCCCAGGACTTGGGAGGCTGAAGCAGGAGGATTGCCGTGAGTTTGAGGCCAGCCTGGGCTACATAGTGAGTTCAAGACCAGCCTGAACTACATTGTGGAACCCTGTCTTTAAAACAAACAAACAAATAAAATAAAACAAACAAACAAACTGCATAGTGATAGGATGTAGTTAGGCTTCAAAATAGAACTAAAAATATCTTAAATGAAAGACTGCATCTCTTTATCTAAAAAAAGTGTCAAGATCAGCCTTATCTAGAATTTCAGTGTGTCTAGTTTGATTTATTTCTTGCAAAATGAACAAGAGTAATTTTTAAACAGTAAAAACACTAAGATGTGGAAGGATCGGAGTTGTGCTGGTGATGTTTCCATGAAGCTACCCGATAAAGTGCTTTGTTTGGTACGAAGTGATTCGTGATGCATGGGTTTGATTTGGTAAGGTTCATCAGGGTCTTTACAAGTTCATAGAATGTCTAGCCTAAAGCCTATTTTTTACTTCTAATTCATGTGCCCTTGGTACAGACTTTGTCCCCCACTCCCCTCTTCCAGAGTAAGTGTTTGGAGACCGTTCCCATCCATGTGGTTAAAGGCTGTGTCCCTGGCACCATTTGCAGGTCCAGGAGCCTGCTGTGCACGTCCCTGGCCAGGAGCCCCTGACTGCGTCCATGCTGGCTGCAGCTCCGCTCCACGAGCAAAAGCAGATGATTGGTGAGTGATCCCTCTGCTGGCCTGGGGAAAGCAGGGCTGGGGGCTGGCTCGCCCGTTAGGAGCACCCTGAGTAAGGCCAGATGTGAAGATGAAGCCTGGTTTTTGTCACTGATGAAGCTACTGGGTGACCTTACCCAAGCCCACCTCGATTCTCATGGCTCCTGTTCTTAAAATATTGGTCAGACTAATAATCCTAAGGCTCTTTGTGGCTCTTCCATTCTGTGATTCTGATGTAGGTGTGAGACACCTGGATGTGGGGCCATCAGGGCCGGCAGCAGAGTAAGGGTACGGCTGGAATTGGGTATTACATGTCTTCACACCTCTTCTAACCAGAGGAAGCTTTGCCAAATTTCATCTGTCTTCTGGTGCCTACCGCAGGGTTGTGTGAAACATCTATGTGTTAGATAAGTATGGGAGGTTCCCGCTGGTCTCTGAATTCCTTGTGCAGTTCGTCTCCATCCCCAGAGTTTGAGACAGGTCTTGCTAAAGATGCTAACTGTGAATAAATGAGCAGGCTTGTTCCTCTGTCAGGTTCTTTTTTTTTTTTTCTTTTGGTACCGGGGATCGAACTTACAACCTCGCCACTGAGCTAAATCCCCAGCCCTATTTTTTGAGACAGGGTCTCACTGTGCAGTTCAGGCTGGCCTTGAACTCACTTTGTAGTCCAGGCTGGTCTCGAACTCACAATGATCCTCCTGCCTCAGCCTCCTGAGTGCTGGGATTAAAGGCGTGCGCCACCACATCTGGTTTCTGTCAGGTTCTTTACTGGATAGCCACTGAGATCTCCAGGCCCTTTAGTAAAGGCCATTAATGACACCACACCATTGTTTTCTCAGCTTACTTTATTAGGATTTTGTTGCTTCGCATCCCACCACCAAAGAAAAGTTTAAAGAGCATAATGGAGGTGGAAATTTTTTCTTTTTCTTTTTTTTTTTTTTCATACCGGGAATTGAATTCACAACCTGATGCTCGCCAGGCAGGCACTGTGCTGCCGAGCTATATCCCCGGCCCCAGAGGTAGAAAGTTTTATTAGCAGTTCTCTGTAAACACTGCCACTCAAGCCCAGTGTGGTGGCGCATGTCTTTAATCCCAGCACTCGGGAGGCTGAGGTAGGAGGAGCGTTGTGAGTTCAAGGCCGGCTTGGGCTACAATGTGAGCGCAAGACTGGCCTGAGCTACACAGTGCAGCTACACAGTGCGACCCTGTCTCAAAAAACTAGGGCTGGGAGTTTGGCTCCAATGGCTTAAGCGCCTGACTGGCAGGTGTGAAGTTGTGAGTTTGATCCCCAGTGCCGCAAAAAAAAAAAAAAAAAAAAAAAAAAAACCACTGCCACTCTCCTCTCAGGAAGACCCCTCATGCTGCAGATTTAAGGGCTTGATCCTGGCTGAACCCTCCAGACACTGCCAAGGCTGATTGGCACCAACAAGAGGCCTTGTTGCTAGAAATAACTTCATGGTGGAATGTGAGTTTATTCTGTATATTTCTCACAACCCACTTCATGAAAAGTCTCATGTTCAGTATTACCATATCCTGTCTAGAATTAATGTCAGAATTGTTTCTTGCAAAATGGACATGAAGTCTTTTTTTTTTTTTTTTTTTCTTTAAATACTGTGCTCACTGTACTTGTGTTTTGTTTGAGATGAGATCTTGTCATGTTGCCCAGGCTGGTCTCCAACTTAACAATCTTCCTGTACTGGTTCCCGAGTACCTGGGATTACAGGCATACTTGATTGTGCTTGTACACAGAGTACAGAAGAGTAGTCTTTAAACACAATTTTGTGTCAGACCCTGTGCTATACAAATTTCTTCAAATCATCCTCAAAGTGGAGGTTGCTCTGCCCACTTTATAATTGGAAAAAGAAGTCCCAGTAAGGTTTAGTGACACAATCTGGGTGGAACAGTTCTGGGACAGGAACCCAGATGTCCTCACTGCTCTCCATGGTGCCACTGCTGGGTTGCTGGGGTGTGAGCCAGATGTGTGCATAGCAATCAAGGATTGTTCCACACAGGGGAGCGTCTCTATCATCTTATCCCTGAGGTGTACGCCGCACTGGCTGGCAAGATCACAGGCATGCTGCTGGAGATCGACAATTCCGAGCTGCTGCTCATGCTGGAATCTCCGGAGTCCCTCCAAGCTAAGGTAGGTGGGGCAGCAGGAGACCTAAGCACAGGGGCTGTCGTATACATTCTAGGACAAGTGAAGTTGATCTTGTTCATAGTAATACCCGAAGGTCTGCTCAATCTTGCAGTGGGCAAGGCTTTGCTACTTCAACCCCTCCATAGACTAATTCTGGGTCACTCCATAGACGAGGTGTTGGTAAAAGCAGCTATGTTCTGACTCAGTATAAAGGTTCAGATTCTTTTGGTCTCCAGCATTGAACCTCTAACTTGAGGAAGTGGGGCATGGGATCATGTAAGCAGCAGTGGGTGAGGGCACCACACAAATGCTGTAGGCATCTTCACCAAGGGCAGAGACTCCTTACATCTTGCATGCTGGGGCGGGGGAGGTCACAGTTCTCCTGGGAGCCTGCTGGGGCAGCTGTACTAATCCCCTCTGACCTGTGTCCCACAGATAGAAGAGGCAGTGGCAGTGCTGCAGGCACACCAGGCCCTGGAGCAGCCGAAGGTGTACATGCACTGAAAAGGCTGGGTGAGGGTGGGAGGAGCAGCGACAGAGCAGCTGAGCCCAGGAGATGTCAGAAAAATGGGCAGAGGCTGACTTGCAGAAACTCACTGAGAACTGTCTTGTATCGCTGGCTGGCTTTATCTGGAGTGCCAAAGCTTCTGACGAAGCAGAGGGGATCACAGAGATGACACCCTGTGTGATGGGAATGGTGCAGAATGAGGAGGCACTTGCACCAGCTGCCCTTCCTGCCTTCACACAGAGTAGGCTGGGCTTTTCCTGAGCCTTGCTGACTCTGTGCTGCCATCAGCCACTTCACCTTCTTTCTTGAAGACTGGGTTCCTGCTGAACTTCAGGAGTATTTATTTTCACACTTTCATTGTCAGAAAAACCTTACTCGCATACTGCCAGTAGAACAGCATTGCCTGCACTCGGCTCTAAGGCCCTGTGAACTGTAACTTATTTCCCAATGGGTCTGTGTCTGTACTTGAGCTCTGGAGGTGGAATGAAAGCTGGTCACCTAGCTGGCCTCTTTTGTTTTGTGCATTAAAAGTACTGCAAAATCTATTTTGCCTCCAGCAGGCTGTCTTCTTTTTGAGGGAGATGGGTATCGAGTAGAGAGTAGGCTTGACAGGGCTGGGGCTTTGGCTGTGAGGAACAGAACCCCACACCAGTCCTTTTAGTACAGAGAGGGTGTGTGCACTAGAACAGGAGAAAGTCAGGAGTGGAGCTGGACTGTAATGGTCCTGAACTAGAGACAGCTGGCCCAGTAACAGTGTGGTAGGATGGTTCATTGGATGTCACTGTGCAGTGGATGAGAGAATGGACTAAAGCTACGGCCCCATCTAATGTGTGTGACCGCTGCCTTGAGTACCCTGCAGGGCAGGCAGTTACCCTAGAGGTGAGCATTCAGCCCTGGGCTGGCTGGAGGAAGACACCTTGTAGAAATGTGCTAGGGTGCTTTCAGGGTCAGGTTTCCTTTCCCCTGGTGGGAACAGAGGAGTCTCTCAAAAAGGTTGGATCTTTAGGACATTAAGCTCACCTCTAGTTGGGGTCACAGACCTCAGCCTCTCTGCCCTCCCCTATACCTGAGCTGCCAAAGGTCAGTGACGAAGACCACAGCCCAGCTCAATGGTGCTGCTGCGCGTTCTCCAGCAGCAAACTGGACTAGGTCCTTGAGGTTGTGCTGCTAATTGCTTCACCTCCTCCTTTTTCACAAATGTTATTTCAAACCCTCCACTCCTCAAACCTCCAACCCACTGTCCCTTATACAGATTCAGCCTTTTCCTCCTAAATGCTGAACAGCATTTCTTTTTTTATTGTTTATTGGTACAATTTAGATATACATAATGATCACTGGGATATATCCTGGTTCCTCTTTTTATTTTCAGTCCCCTCCCTTCAACCCCTCTTCCCTTCCTTATTTACAAAGCTTTGTTTCCATTTTATCTTCCTTTTATCATTTTCATTTTCTTTTCTGTTCTTCCTTTCCCCCTCAACTCTCCCTAGTTCCACTTTCTTTTGTTTTTGGCAGCACCGGGGATCGAACTCATAGCCTCACGCCTGCCAGACAAGCGCTTAAGCCACTGAGCCAAACTCCCAGCCCTTCCACTTTCTTTTGAACAGTTTCTTCCTATTTCACAATACTTTTTATACATTTTGGTCCTTATTTATGCTTTTGGTATCTCACACCAGAGAAACATTGTGATATTTATATATGTGTGTCTGACTTATTTCACTTAAGAGTATGGTCTCAAGGTTCATCCATTTACCTAGAATTGTCTCAAGTTTATCCTTCTTTATGGCTGAGTAGTAAGTTTATCCTTTTTTTATGGCTGAGTAGTACTCTGACTAAAAAAACACATCTTTTTTATCCATTCCTCAATTGATGGGCATTTGGTTTGTTTCCAAGATTTAGCTATTACAAACTGTGCTGATATAAACATGGGTGCACATATATCATCATGGTATGTTTTTAATTCTTTTCAGGAAGATACCCAGAGGGGAATAGCTGGGTCAAATGGGGCCTCTGATCGTAATTTATTGAGGATGCTCCACACTGATTTCCACAGTAGTTACATCAGTCTATACTCCCACCAACAGTGGAGAAGGGTTCCTTTTTCTCCACAGCCCTGCCAGCATTTGTTATTGGTTCATTTCTTGATAGTAACCGTTCTTTCTGAAGTGGAATCTCAGTGTTGTTTTAATTTGCATCTCTTGAATGACCAGTGAGTGATGTTGAACATTTTTTCATATATTTACTTGCTGTTTGCACTTCTTCCTTGAGAAGCATGTGTTGATCTCAGATGCCCATTTTTGGATTGGGTCTTTAAATTTGTAGGATCTGATTTTTTATTTTCAATTCTTTAGATGACATAATACTCTACATAGAAAACCCTAAAAACTCCACCAAAAGACTTTTATATTTAGTAACCAAATTCAGTGACTTAGCTGGGTACAAAGTCAATACCCCAAAATCAATAGCATTGCTACACATTAACAACAAATGCATTGAGAGAGAAATTAGGGAAACAACACCTTTTATAATAGCTTCAAGAAAATACTTAGCAATCAATCTAACAAAGTAAAAGATCTATACATTGAACATGTACTCTGAAAAAACAGACTGAAGAGGCTATCAGAAAATGGAAAGATAGCCCTTGCTCGTGGGTAGGAAGAACCAATATAGTGAAAATGGCCATACTCCCATAATTCTTACACAGATTTAATGCAATCCCAATCAAAATACATACCTCACAGAACTAGAGAAAACATTTCTAAAATTCATTTGGACCCAGAAGAAACCTAAAATAGCAAAAACAATCCTAGGCAACAAAGGCAAGACAAGGGGTATCAGAATTCCTGACTTAAAATTATACTACAAAAGCTATTGTGATAAAAACAGCTTGGTACTGGCAAAACAAAAACAAAAACAAAAACAGACCTGAAGATCAGTGAGACAGATTAGAAGATGCAGAAACAACTCCAAGCACACTCAGCTCATCTTTGACAAAGGAGCCCATCGTGTGCACTGGAAGAAAGATAGCCTCTTTAATAAATGGTGCTGGAAAAACTGGCTTTCCACATGCCAAAGACTAAAACTAGACCTATGGCTCTCACCATGTGCTAAACTAAAATCGAAATGCAGTAAACACCTAAATATTAAACACTAAATCTGCTTGAAGAGAGAATAGGTACAACTCTTGAAGACAGGTGTAGGCAAATATTTCATGAATAAAACCAAGACTACACAGGAAATACTACAAAGAATGAACAACTTAGATCTCATCCTATTAAAAAGCTTTTGCACAGCAGTAGAAATTGCCAATAGAATGAAAAGGCAACCCACAGAGTGGGGAAAAATTTCGAACAGCATTTCTTCAGGCTTGACCCTTGGCCCTCTCTGTATGTCTCTGTTGTCTCTTCCTTGGTAGTGAACTTGGGACCACATCATCAATTTCTACCATTCTACACTGGCTCCATTTCTTTTGCAGCCCAGTCCACTCTTCAGAAACTCACGAACCACAGACGTCACATCCTACTTGCTTTTGGCTCTGGTTAACACTTCCAACTTATGTCTAAAATCAAGCTCATGACTTAAGTGTGTCCCTCTCCCTGATTTTCTGGTTCTCATCCAATGTTCTTAGTAAAATGGCTCCACCCTCACTCTTGCAAAAGCCAAGATCTGAAGGTTTTCTCACCCCTCTGCCATTACTTCACTTTCCCTTGTCTTCCATATGAAGTCTATCAGTTTTACTTTCTACTCTCAAACCTTTCTACTTCTCTCCAAATCTACTGTCACCATTTTAGTCCAAGCTCAGCTTTGGCAACATTCACTGCATCATGGCAGGCCCACTTCCAATCTGTCCTCTGTCATGTAACAAGATGATATTCCTCAAGATACAAACTGGATGTCTCATCTTCACACGAAGCCTTCGGTAGCTGCCTATTATTGTTAGAGTAAGGATGAAACTTACACACCTATGAGACTACACGATATGGCCACACAAGGTGTGCAGGAGACGCTGTCATTCCTGTTCCTATGGAATAACCTCCTCTTGGGGTTGGTGATAGAATTCAATCATGGCCATTAAGACAGTCACACTGGTAGTTCCTGTCTCTTTCCTACAAATGTTAACCTGTAACAGGCTTTTATTTTTGTATTTTATTTTTTTAGTACTTAAGATTCAAACCAAGAGCTGGGCGTGGTGGCACATGCCTGTAATCCCAGCACTTGGGAGGCTGAAGCAGGAGGATTGTTGTTTGAAACCAGCCTGGGCTACATAGTGAGCTCAAGGCCAGCCTGAACTGCATAGCGAGACCCTGTCTCCAAAAACAAAAACAAAAACAAAAACAAAAACAAAAACAAAACAAAACGAAAACAAGATTGAAACCAGGGCTTTCGTTGTATAGTACAGTGGTAGTGAATCTATGTTTGTTTCTAAGACAAAAGTGTTACTGTATCAGATTCAATTGCAGTGTTGGCTCTTTGCAATAAGTAAGTGGGTCTTGGATTGCAGTTTGCATGCCTCTGGCCATGATTGCTATAGTATATACCCATGTCCCCTCACTCCTGGCCCTTTTCCCTTTTTGAGACAGCATCTCATTGTGTTGTTCAGATTGGGTTCAAACCTGTGATCCTTTGGTCTCAGCCTATAAAGAGTGCTGCTATCACAGGTGTATGCCACCATGCCTGGCTTGGCAAACAGATTTTAATCCTTAAACCCTCTCTGGAGATGACGGATGGTGAGGATAATGAATCAAATGATTCTGTGTTTATCTGAGTTGTTTTGGAGGGGACAGAGTAGACAGGTGTGAGCTGGGTGAGAGGGAGGATAGAACCCAGTACCAATATGTGCTGATGGGAGCAAAGGGACATATTGTCCAAACTCTGTCTGCTCTGCTGTGTTGTCATAAAACTTCTACTTCATTAGTGTGGAAACAATTTAGTACACAGTTCAAGAAGGGAGAGTACCTTCTGGCTAGATCCTAAAGCTCTCCAACATCATCCTGTGTAATGTTTTGTGAATTTTTTTTTTTTTTTTTTTTTGGCGGCACTGGGGATTGAACTGACAGCCTCACGCCTACCAGACAGGTACTTAAGCCACGGAGCCAGACTCCTGGCCCTAGTTTTTTTGAGGCAGGGTTGCACTATGTAACTCAGGCTGGCCTCAAACTCACAACGCTCTGCCTACCTCAGCCTCCTGAGTGCTGGGATTAAAGGTGTGCGCCACCATGCCTGGCTTGTTTTGTGAATTTAAATGGCACTTTTTGGCCTCATTCTTCCCTCACCATGTCTTCCTAAAAAGGGTCTTCACATATGCTGTCCCCTCTTCACCAGTTAATTCATTTTACTTTTGCATTTTGAGAATTGTACCCAGGGCACTGTGCGTGGTAGGCAAGTCAGTGAACTATACCCCCCAGCCGTCTTTTTGAGACAGGGTCTCATATGTTAGCCTTGAGTTCACTATCCTCCTGCTTCAGCCTCCTTAGTAGCTGGGATCACAAGCATGCGCCACCACACCTAGTTCTTCTCAATTTAGAACTCAGTAAAAGTGGGATGTAGCAGTGCACATCTGTAATTCTAGCACCTGGGAGGCTGAGGGAGGCTTGCCATGAGTTTGAGGTCAGCCTGAGTTACATAATGCGTTCAAGGACAGCCTGGACAACATAGCGAGATCCTATCTCAAAAAACAAAAACAGCCCAACCCCCGTGCACACACAGGCCACCATTGGGACCCTTCTGCAGGTAGCCAGCACCACTGCCCTGTGCACGTGGGCCACCACTGAGAACCTGTAACCAGCATGGGCTGAGAACTAGCCAGCCACACCTTGGAGAAGCCACGTGTGTCTGGAGTAGCCCACCCCACGCCCCACTGCCTCCCTGGGAACCTGGGTTAAGAGAAACGCAGGTGCCTGATCCATTCCCCGACACCACGGATGGGTAACCAGCACAAGAGGCACCTGGGACCCCATGGCGGCTGGCTGGTCCAGGGGAGACCAGGAGAATGTTGGGACGGGGAGCAAGGGGCAGTCTCTGGCCTCCAGCCCACACAAAACAGGTCCAGGAGACATGGGAAATTTCTGGGATGATGACAGCTGAGAAGAGGCTACTTCATGAGGCTGTAAAAGAAATCAGACCAGAAATAGTATCTCAGGTAAAAGAAGGAATGACAAACATAATGAAAGGGATGCTGAGCATATCTAAAGAAGACACAAGGGGCTGGAGTTATAGCTCAGGGGCACAAGTACCTGCCTGGCAAATGTGAGGTTGTGAGTTCAATCCCTGGTACCAAAAAGAAGAAGAAGAAGAAGAAGAAGAAGAAGAAGAAGAAGAAAAAGATTAAAAAAAAAAAAAAAAGGAACACAGGAAAATGAGGGAAACCTTGAATGAGCAACATAGGGAAAAGTTGAAATGCATCAAACAGATTCCAAGAGATACCCAGGAAATTAAAAACTCCATTGAAAGCTAGCAAAACCGCTTGAAATGAACTGAAGATAGACTCTCAGATCTTGAAGACAGTATTGCAGCTACATCACAAAAGGAAAGATCTTGTAAAAATAACAAGGAACCAGGAAATAATAAATCAAGATAATGCAAAGAAAAATAAGACTGATAGGTGTCAGCAAAAAAGCAGGGGGTCAACATGACATGAAAAGACTATTTACGGAAGTAATAGAAAACTTCCCAAGCATGGGAAAAGGAGCTGACTTACAGATAAGTGAGAGGTGTATAGAACTCCAATTAGCCATAACCAAAATAAATCTACACCTAGACATATAATAATCAAGATCCCAGAAATTCAGCATAAGAACAGAATATTAAAGGCTGTTAGAGAAAAGAAACAGATTACCTATAAAGGAAAACCCATTGGAATCAGGACTTCTCAACACAAACCATCAAGTCAAGAAGAAGTTTA
Organism: Dasyprocta punctata; assembly: GCA_004363535.1. NCBI lineage: Eukaryota > Metazoa > Chordata > Mammalia > Rodentia > Dasyproctidae > Dasyprocta > Dasyprocta punctata. Next base: position 24,512 of record RJWM01016032.1, on the reverse strand, counting down.
AGTATTTCAAGTCATGAAAGAAAACAACTTCCAACCCAGATTGATGTATCCTGCAAAACTATCTTTCAAAATTAATGGAGAAATAAGATACTTCTATGACAAAGAACAACTGAAGGAATACATGGCCACCAAACCAACCCTACAAAGAATACTAAAGGACATTTTAGAGATAAAAATGACCACGGTTCCAGGAATATCAGCAGAGGGGGATTGCCAAGCAGAGCAGGCAGTTGAGCACAGGGGAAAAGTAGGAAGCCAACAGCAGGAAAATAGCAAGGCAGAGATGAACCAGTGCATGTTGGCCATAACCATTAATGTAGATAGCCTCAATTCACCAATAAAATAAGGAGCACAGGCAGAGTAGATCAAGAAACAAGATCAGTCAATATGTGGTATACAAGAAACATTTAACTCAAAAGGAAATTAAGACTGAAAGTCAAAAGCCTGGCGTGGTGACGCACGCCTTTATCCCAGCACTCGGGAGGCTGAGGTAGGAGGAGCGTTGTGAGTTCAAAGCTGGCTTGGGCTACAATGTGAGCACAAGGCCGGCCTGAGCTACATAGTACGACCCTGCCTTAAAAAAGACAGGGCTGGGAGTTTGGCTCAGTGGCTTAAGCACCTGTCTGGCAGGTGTGAGGTTGTGAGTTCAATCCCCAGTGCCGCAAAAAAAAAAAAAAAAAAAAAAAAAAAAAAAAAAAAAAAAAAAAAAAAAAAAAAAAAAAAAAAAAAAAAAAAAAAAAAAAAAAAAAAAAAAAAAAAAAAAAAAAAAAAAAAAAAAAAAAAGACAAAGTCAAGGAGAGAAAACAATGCTCCAAGAGACAAGGAACTAGAGCAGAGGTAGCTTGCCCATCAACTGCAGAATGGGTAAGTCAGATATGGCATTTTTATACAGTGAAAAGCTGCTCAGCCATAAAGAAGGATAATCAAGAGGCTCTTGTAGGTAAATGGATGCAACTTGAGATCATGCTCATGAGTGAAATGGTTTGGACTCACATGGGTGAACATCATGTTGTCTCCTTAGTATAAAAAACTGAAGGAGTTAATGGGATCCAAAATGTACAACAGATATTGTGAAAGTGAAAGAAGAGGAAATGTCTAAAAAGGGAAGGTGGTAGCCACTGTTAATTTCCTATTATCTTGTTTTGAAGCCCTGGATCATTTTCATTGTTCTGTTTTGATTTTATCATATCTGATGGTATGAGCAGCCATTTTGAAGCTAATAAGATATATTATGGTAGCCATTGTTAATTTCCTATTATCTTGTTTTAAAGCCCTGTATCACTTTCATTGCTTTGATTTTATACTGCTTTGTTTGATTTTATTATGTCTTATGGTATAGGCTGCTACTCTGAAGATAACAAGAGGCATTATGGTAGCCATTGTTGATTTCCTATTGTCTTGTTTTGAAGTCCTATACTGTGTTCACTGTTTTGATTGGCTCTATTGTTTTTTATTTTGTTTGGATTTATTCTTTAAAAAAAAACTAAAAACAAAGAAAAACAAACAAAAGACCAAAACAAAACTCAGTACAAACTATTCCTCAAGGACCATTTACTCTCCACTCTGGTAACCTTCTCACATAGGCATGTTAAGACACATTGGATGTCTGCTTCATAGTTCTTCAGCCAGCTGCAGATTCACACTTGGGCAATCATCTGATTAATTTCTTGCCATCCCACCAAGATTGTCAGCCCTCTGAGAGCAGGTGGGGCATCTGTTTATTCACTGTTGTCTACATAGTACTATACCAGTGCTTGGCCTAAACAGACATTTCAGTAAATTTGTGCAGTGAATGGATGAAAACCCAAGAAGCAGTAACTTTCATTACCATTAGAAAGTTCCAGCCACAAAGGTAAAAAGGTATAAATATAAGTACAACAGATATGGGTAAAAGAAAGCTTTTTAATGCAACAGTTTAAATACACAGTTCAACAAAATCAGTCACTTCAAATCAACATATTACAAAGAACTAAGAAGCTTGGAGGGGGCCACTGCTGGGAGAAAAAGGTAGATTCCTGCCCAGGATGGAACAACACTGACCTCAAGGAGGACTTACCCCATCGAGGAGTGGGCATAACCACTGGGGTCTTGAAATACTTTGGGTATCTCCACACAGATGGCAGCAGCAAAGAGCCTCCAAGGAACAGGGCTCTGCCTTCCCGCCAAAGGAGGGCCAGGACTAAAGGCACTGGGGCTCAGACACAGGAGACTGTGCCAAGGACAGGGTGGGGACAGCAGCTGCACCCATAAGGAGATGGCAGCCCTGGAGATCCAGCTCAACAGGATGCTTTACGTGTAGGGGGGTAGGACTCTTAGTTTAGCCCCACCCCTGCCCCGGGGCTTAGTCTGTTCAAATTAATTGCAAAGAAAGGAGGGGGTCTGCTGAAGCTACAGAACAGCACTCAGTCTGTAGCACACTTGGGCAGGAATAAAGCTAAGTGCTTTGCTAATGAGGACTTGTGTGTGATCCTCTCTAGCTGTCTGAAGTACAGATAAGGACAGTACTCCAGCCTCAGACTTTAGCTTGAGTGGGGAGCTTTGTGGCAAAACAATGTCTGAGCTTGACTACAATGGGCTTAATTTGAATAAGTCAAGCTCCTCAAGGGATGAAAGGCTGCTGCCTCAGAGGGGCTGAGCGGGGCGGTGCTTCAGCACTCCCTCTGGGGCATGCTGGGTTCAGGGATGGAGGCAGAAGGGAGGCCCTGGCTTCTCTGGGAAGGTCAGGTAGAGGATTCTTGCTGCCTTTTGGGGTTTTCATTTCAGGTTCTGGTTAACTTCCTGCTGTAATTTTTGTGCGGGGCCGTTTCTGGGCTCAATTTGTAGGAGGCTGCTGATGTCTGCAAGGCTTGATTTGTAGTCCTAGTGGGAGAGAGGAAAAGAGTGTGGGGAAGGGGTTTAGATGAAGGAGATCCAGCTGGGATGGGGACAGCTGTGGAGGCAGCAGAGTGATGTCAAGCCCCTGCCTATAAATGTCCTGAGCTATCCCGGGGCCCAGGAGAAGGCCCTCAGCAGGTATTGCCTCACCCCATGACTCCACTTCAAAGGCCAGCACTGGCATAATCTCTAGCTCTGGTGGCACCTCTGGGCAGGAACTTTACCTTGAGTGCCTTATAGGCTTGAGCACGTCTGTAAAACGCCTTCACATTTTTTCCATCGAGCTTGAGGGCTGCAGTACAGTCTTTCACTGCTTCCTTGTACTGCTTCAGGACCAGATGGCAGAGCGCTCTGATGGGAAAGACCATGGTAGTGGTTCAGTCATTTCTATGGGCCCCACAAGATAGAAAGAAGGTAGCTGTGAACTGCTCTCTGATTTGTTGAATATCTACTCTGCTCTAATTTTCTATCTTCTTAGAATCCTATCCCTTTTACAGATGAAAAATACTATGAAAAACTTCCAGCTGGTTCAGAGGGATGAAAGGACTTGTCCAGGGTGCCACCACTACTCCCAGGTCTCTGAGGTGCAAACCTGGTGGGTTTGCATGACTCCTGATCCTGACCTGGTTTGGTTCTGTTATACTTCACTCTCCCCTATTAGGTACTTGTAAGCAAAGAAAATGTCATTCCGAGATCCATCCCCTTGATGGAGTAGAAAAGTATTCACTGTTAGAAAAGAACACAAATACTGAACTCCACTCAATGATAAGCATGCTGACATGTTAGGGGTGAAATATAAACATGTCTGCAATTTACTCTGAAATGTACCAAGAATAATGAGATGGACTGACAAACAGCTAAACAATGAAAAAGCAAATACAACAATACTATAGATCAGTGATGGCGAACCTTTTAGAGCTTTAAGTGATTAACGCATTTGCCACCACTGCTATAGTTGATCATGTATATGGTATTCAAAACACTATTCTTGCAAACTTCCTGAAATTTTTCATAATAAAATGCTGGGAAAAAATAATTATATACAACAATAAAACAAAATGTTCTCCATCAGTAGGGAGAAAGTACATCTCTCTTTATTCAGGTCAGGCCTTTTTTTCCAAAGACAGTCACTAAAAGCACAACTGTCAGGTTGTCCTAGAACTTGTTACTCAAGTCTATTCAATCTCATCATCTCAGTTTTCAGTGGATACACGTGTTCACTTGGTCTGATGTACCTAATTTACTTTACCAGTTCCTTATTTTCTTTGTTTCCAGTCTGTAAACAAATGATACTACAGTGAATACCCTTGGGGAAGGGACTAAGACAAGATGTATACATTTTAAATTCTGTTTGTTACTACCCAAATATTCTCCAAAAAAAGTACTCTCAACAATAGTAATTGACAATTTTTTTTTTTCCTACAACTATACCAACCCTAGGACTCAAACTTTAATTTCTGCCAACATGGAATGAAAAAGTACAGTTCTGTTCACAAACTGAATTCTTTCCATAATTTTGGCTACAGAACTTGTTCCATGATTCTGGTTGCAACTGAATCACTTTTAAATTTTAGCTGCTTTATTGTAATGCTGAATACCTTAAAATAAGGTAGGCTTTTTTTTTTTTTTTTTTTTTTGTCTTTTACAGACAGGGTCTCATTATGCAGTAAAGACTGGATATGCACTCACTTTGTAGCCCAGGCTGGTCTCGAACTCACAACGATCCTCTGCCTCAGCTTCCTGAATGCTGGGATTACAGGTGTGTGCCACCACACCCAGCTTATATAAGGTTTTTAAATTGCATGATACAAAATTTATCCAGTTTTTCCTTAACTTTTGTGAAATTTTCTCCCCCCTTGTCTAAGTGGTAGGGCATGCATAAGGGGTGATCAAAATATACAATGAATATTTAATTAAAATTTTTATTATAGTAAAAGACACAATGCCATTAATCCTCTCACCCCCTGTCCCAACACATTTATCCCTCTTGTCTCTTTCTTTCTTTTTTTTTTTTTTTTTTTGGTACTGGGGATTGAACTTACAACCCTGAGCCTGCCAGGCAGGTGCTTATGCCAGTGAGCTAAATCCCTGGCCCTCTTGTCACTTTCTGAGACAGTTCTGGAAGTTGTTTTTCTTGTCTGTATAAGAAGTGATCAAAAATATGGTGATTGCTACAGAGTGCTACCCAGTAGGAAGGCAGCTTGTAATAACATTATGGTGTGTCCTCATCTACCTCATTCATTAGATCTGGTACTGTGGACTTCTGGCTCCTCCCAACAGTCACAATGACCCCAAAAGGTAAATGTTTTAAACTGATTTAGGACACTGAAGCAGCTAAATAGCACAACTGCTAAAGACACAAAAGAGGACTTCCAGAACTGCTTCAGAAAGTGGCAAGAACAGTGGGATAAATGTGGGTTTAATTTACTGTAATCATTTTAAAAATCATTGTATTTTTCTTTTTCTTTTTTTTTGTGGCACTGGGGATCTAACTCACAACCTCATGCCTACCAGGCAGGCGCTTAAGCCGCTGAGCCAAACCCCCAGTCCCAGTTTTCTGAGGCAGGGTCACACTATATAGCTCAGACCGATCTTGCGCTCGTGTTGTAGCCCAAGCCAGCCTTGAACTCACAACACTCCACCTACCTCAGCCTCCCGAGTGCTGGGATTGAAGGTGTGCGACACCACGCCCGGCTTCATTGTATTTTTCAATCACACCTATACTTAGCATGGACAAGGCCCTGGATTTAATCCCCAGCACACACAAAAAAGGACCTGGGTTAAATCTCAACACTGCCATATATACTCATTAATTCATCTTTTCATCTTCTCTAGACTGGGTAGAATGGGCCTATGATGTAACTTGGAAGAACTATTAAATAGAAAGTTCATTCTGGGTCTGGCAAGTTATAGGTGCTGGATACTGAGTTGTGCTACACAGCCAAATTTCAGCTGCACTAAGAGGAAGGCAGGGTGCTGGGCCTGGTGGTGCTCGCCTGTAATCCCATCACTCAGAAAAAGGCTTAGGCAGGAGGATCATCCCAAGTTCGAGGCCAGCTTGGGCTACATAGTGAGGTCAAGCCCAGCCTGAACTACATAACCAGACCTGTCTCAAAAAAAAAAAAACAAAAACAAAAAAACAAAAACAAAATAAAAAACAGTTAAGTCAGGGATAAGACATTGCTCCACAAAGATAGATATGTATGAGATAAAACATTAAAACTACATGTAAGATGTGGTATGACTTCAGCCACAATGCATGCAAGTTTTGTAATTCTCTAAATTAAATTCATAAGCTCCACACAATCACAACCAAAAGCTGTCCAATAAGATTGTTTTTGGCAGCCGGGCGTGGAGGCACATGCCTTTAATCCCAGAACTCAGGAGGCTGAGGTAGGAGGAGCCCTGTGAGTTTGAGGCCGGCTTGAGCTACATAATGCGACCCTGCCTCAAAAAACTAGGGCTGGCAGTTTGGCTCAGTGGCTTAAGTGCCTGTCTGACAGGTGCGAGCTTATGAATTTGATCCCCAGTGCTTGTTTTTGGAATTTGTCAAAAAGATCCAAAGGCTCAGCTAGAACTGAGCAGACAGCCAGGGATGCTATGGTTAAGAAAAACGAGGAAAAGATCAGCTCTACATGATGATATAAAATGAGAGTAGTTAAAATTGTGGCAGACACATTTGCTTAAAGAACAGTGTTTAAACAAAATACTACCCCAGTTGTGGAAAAAAAAAATCCAGGAGAGTGGGTTAATGGGAGAGTGGGTTAATGGGGGTGACTATCAGCATAAAGGCCAAAGAGAGCAGAGAGTGAGGAGTCAGCAGATGCCACATACACATGGAGCAAATGGCAGCAGTCTCCTTCCAGTCAGCCTGGAGAACTTGGGCACCTCTGGTCCAATTAGCCAGTGAAACTAAAAGTCTAAAATTCAAAAATCCAAACTTTCAAAATTTTCTTTTCAATTTTTCTGGCAACAAAACCAGACCTGAACTGACATGAGACTAATTCTCTTCTTACTACCCCATGTTACTATGGAATTTCCATAAGTTAAATTCATTCATTCATTCATTTACTGGAGACAGGACCTCACTCTAGTCCAGGCTGTCCTCTAACTCACTCTCAGGGTTGTGGGCCAGTACTCTCAGACAAAGACTATCAATATTTCTAACAGGAGGGTCTTAGAGAAGCCATGGGTTGGGGAGCAGGAGGATGCAGAGAGTCCTTTTACAGTTATGTTTGCACAGCAAGTACACTGCTCTTATACTTTTTGGGGGTGATTAATAAAAATTTTGGGAGAAGAGACTAAGAAATCTCAGGTTACCCTTTAGTATTCTTTAGTTTTTCTACCCCTTTAAGAGAGCAATACCACTGGCAGTGCCTGGCTCACAGTACCTGAAACATGTATGAATGAGTCTTTTGAGCATATGAGTTAACTGCTTGGGCCTGAAAAACCACAGCAGTTGATGAGAAAACTATGGAACAAAACATCCAACTTCCTGAAATCCCCCAAGCCAGCAGCTCTATAGAAGATACCTGTTGCTGTATGTGGCAGATTCCAGGTTACTAAACAAGAGGCTTTCATTGTACTTCTCAATAGCTTTCTTATGGTTGCCTTTCTTTACAAGCTCATTGCCTTCTTCCTTCAGAACTCTGGCTCTCTCCACATCCCCAGCAGAAGGCACTAGATACAAATTCAGAAGAGGAAAAAACCATGGAGCAGGTGCCCAAATGAGATCAGTAAGATCTCCTCAGCATCATCTCCTCTATGTTGTCTATAACCCCCACCCCATCCCCATGATTGCCTACATTTTTGCGAATCATCCTTCCTGATCAATGATTTCCTCAATTAATGACTTCTGGAAAATTAAACGAGTTTCATTCAGAAGATATTGGGAATTCCTGTTATAACCATGTTTATACATGCACATAATAAACATACACATAATAAAAAGCAACCCAGGTTTGAGTCACTTTTGTAGCTCCATTTTCTCACTAATATGACAAACCAACAACTATTTCACAAAGGTTGTGAGGATTGGATCTGAGAATATAAGAGAAGTATAGTAAACTTACAGTGGGAGAATAAGTATTAATAAACAAGCATCTAGTTAACAAAGGCTATAGCTTCAGGGCTTTTGAAAAAGGGCTGAAGAGTCTGCTTACCCTATTTTGGCCTGCACCTGAGCATCCTCTTCATCTAACTTGACACATGGAGCACTGCTCCATCTTTCAAGGAAAGAAAGGCCAGAGCAAGGCAAAACAAGGCAAAACCTGCTCATGTTTGTGTACAGGCCTTTTGCTACTTGGCCCCAGGTTCTTGTTCCAGCCTTGGTTTATATTTAAAAAATACTGAATATTTCTAACAAGGGTAATGTTATAAGAATAAAACCAAGCCCTGAACTTACCTTCATGTTTAAGAAATACCACATTACTAGTACAGTACCTCTGAAGTCCTGCGGGCCCTTTCCAATGCAGTTCACTCTTGTAGAAACTATGAACCCTGATTCTCTGTTGTTTTTCCTCGTGCTTTTATTTTTTTTTTTTAAATATGTAACTATGTACAATAGTACCTATAAATCATCTTTTACCTTGTGTCTTTCTTTTTGGAGTCAATCTCACTATGCAGTTCAGATTGTCCTTGAACTTACTATGGAGCACAGGCTGGCCTCAAACTCCTGGCAACCCTCCTGCCTCAGCCTCTCAAGTGCTAGGATTACAGGCATTCACCACCACAGTCAGCAATTTTTATTATTATTATTATTTTTTTTTTTTGCGGCACCAGGCATCAAACTCACAACCTCACACCTGCCAGGGCAGGCGCTTAAGGCACTGAGCCAAACTCCCGGCCCTGGTTTTTCGAGGCAGGGTCGCATTATGTAGCTCAGGCCGGCCTTGCGCTTGCGTTGTAGCCCAAGCCGGCCTCGAACTCACAACGCTCCGCCTACCTCAGCCTCCCGAGTGCTGGGATTAAAGGCGTGCGCCACCACGCCCGGCTAGCAATTTTTAAATTGTTTTTGGTTTCTAAGACAGGATTTTGTTATGTAGTTTAGACTGGCTTTGAACTCACTATATAACCCAGGCTGGCCTCAAACTCATGGCAACCGTCTCGGCCTCCTGAGTGCTGGGATTACAGGTGTGTGCCACTACGCCTGACTGTTGTCTTGTTTTAACTTCATGTAGAGAGTAAATAAGTCTATGTATTCTTTTATGACTTTTTTCTTCCCCTTATTATATTGCTGAGATTTATCTGTGTCAATGCATGTAACTGTTTTTGCTATTACAAATATGTCTCCTTGTGCACGAGCATGAGCTTCTCTAGAAGCACAACAGTGGGCTGCAACATATGCACAGTTCCAGCTTCACCTGGCTCTGTGACACACAACTCACTGCCCTCATGTTTATTCCCACTGTTTACCCTGTGTCCTTTCATTCTCCTACTCCTTATATGTTTCTGTCAAGAATTCTGCCCCTTTCCCACCTGATGACCTCACCATCAAGGTCTAGTTCAAGGCATCACCTCCATCACCATCTCCTGTGAACCTTCCCTGACTCTCCCAAATACACTTAAGCTCACTTCTAATTTGAACTTTCTGAACACTAAAGACTACAGAATGCATTCCTCTTCATATTCTAAAGTGTTCTGTTTCCATGTCTCATTCCTTCATTAGAGGAATCCTGGAGGCCAAGGATGCCTCTGTCTTCCGTGTCACACTGAAACACATACGGCTTAGGCACTCCAAAAGAACAAAATAAATGGTAGGTACTGTGAATCCTCTAGTTCATTAGTACCCCACATTTTCATACTAGGGAAGGATAGAGAACACTTACCAGGTTCCCACAAACCAGAGCAAGAGCTACTTATGGCAAGGTAGGGGTACCCGTGGAAAGAAGAGTAACTTTTGTCCTCCCCTAATACCTAAGAGTTACACATGACAGAGCTCCAGCCCTGTTCCTTTCTACATCTCTATTACTTCAACGCTTAGAGCTTGCCAGGCAGGGACAATTTCCTTGTAACACTCTAATAGTTTCCCAGTGAATAGTCTCCTGCTGCCCAGCTTTGACCTTTTTCTTACTCATCTTCCAAGGATTCACCCAGAGCATGTGTTCATCGGAAAGCAAGACTTTCTAGTTACAGAAGTCGGGTAGACGGCCCAGGGCTGAGTGTGGTGGTGCAGGCTTATAATCCCCGCACTCTGGCAGGGTGAAGCAGAAGAACTTCAAGTTCAAGCCCCACCTGGGCACTTAGCAGACTGCCTCTAGATAAAAAATTAAAAAGTACTGGGGCTATAGCTTAGTGCAAAGACCCTGGGTTCAATCGCCAGTAATGGGGAAGTGAAAAGGGAATGACTCACTCCCTGATATAGTGGCCTGTGACCAATAAAACCAGAACAGACTGAGAAAATGTATGAGCTATAGTTTTTGTGAAGGGAAAGACAAAAAATTTTCTCTCTTCCTCCTCTGGATCATTAGCATGGTCTATGGGTATAGGCCAAGAAATACTACAGCTCTCTTAGCGTGAGAGTCTGCCTGAAGACAAAACTGACACACAATCAGGGAAAGTGGGGAGAAGTACCGAGACAAGAGCCAGTCTGGTAACAGAGGGAAAGGAGGGGCACACCTTGCCTGAACTCTCTCTGGGTTTTTCACTTATTTGAACCAATAAACTCTCTTCACCATTGTATCATGTTGAATTTTTTGCTCTTGCAGTCAAAAACATCCTAAGCGATACACTCAAAACGCTGCCAGAGGAATGGGAACTACTACCACATACCTGTGCGCCATGCTGGAGTTTGATATACCTTATATTGTTTAATTCTTATAGCTATTAGGTAGGTTTCAGCTTCACCTCACTGGACAGCTGAGGAAACAATCTCTAAAAAGTTGAAAATTGTCATCATTTTTAAAAACTTCATTTATAAGATTATAACTCAGCTAGATGAGGCCAGTTTTTACAGGCCCACTCTAAAGCACTGTAAGACTCTCTGGGCAGGGAGTCACAGACCTCTGTTCTTTGTAGCTGCAGTTTCTTTGGATTTGCTTTTAGCTGTCTCTTTGTGGTTCTCCGAAGGCAAGGAATTCCACTTCTTCTGGGCTGAAACAGGCACCACGGGGATAGCAGGCAGCTTCAGTCGCCATTCAGGCCCAAGTGAGTCCATGAGAGCTCTTGTCATTCTGGAAGGGAAGGGAGAGTAGCAGGGAGGTTTGCTCTTTTGGAAGAGTCAGTCACCATCCTTCCCCTGGTATGAACATCTGTCTGCAGCCTATAACATGCTGCATCAGGGGAGCACACGTCTGCCCCCGTACACGCCTATCTGGATCAGCCACAGTAACACTCCTTGCCTGCAGCCTGGTCACACTATGATAACTGTAAAAAGTGCTGATCTGCCTTCAGAAGACTAAATATTCCCCAAGAACAAATCCCGTGTTTTCGATGTTTCAGATTTTCTCAGTAAATCTAGTACAAAGTCATGCAAGCACCGGATGTTTGACTAATGCTCAGTTTCTTTTTTTGGAAGTAGGGATTGAACTCAGGGCTTTCATGGTGAGCTATATCACCAGGCAGGACATAAACTTTTGATTCTCCTGCTTCAGCCTCCCAAGTACTAGGGTTACAGGTGTGTGCCACTGCACCTGACTAGATTTATTTGTAAAATGCCAGGTTTAGCCAGGTGTGGTAGTGCACACCTGTACTCCCAGCACTCGGGAGGCTGAGGCAGAGGATCACTGCAAGTTCGTGACCGGCCTGGACTGCGAAGTGAGCTCAAGGCCGGCCTGAACTGCATAGTGAGACCCTGTGTCAAAAAAAAAAAAAAAAAGGTTTAAGTCATTCTCAAATCTTAAAACCTCTTAGTGGTTTCCCTTTCCCTAGGCTAACATGTGAGATCCAGATCACTCTTTCTACTTCACTTTTATTTCATTCCACATTCCCTCCTTATCACATGTTCATATTTCTCTATCTGGAAAACAGTTTTTGACTTTCTTTTCCAACCGTCTCGATCCTACTTACTCTTTAGCGATCAGCTTAACATGCTGCTCTGTGACCATGTACATTTCCTTAACTGATCTCTAGCACCAAGCCTCTCATTTGGGACCTACCTAGGCCAAATAACAATGTGCTAAATGAGTGAACAAAGCCAACTCTATACTTTTTTTTGCTTCTACAGTCATGTTCTCATGTTATAGGAATGAAAATTATACATATTGGTATTACTACAAATACACAGTCTCCAATTAGACCCCAAAGCTGTTTTCCTGGTCAGCCCTGCTGTTTCAAAGCTCCTTAAATCTGTTCCCTAACCCTTCTCTATTTTCAAAGCAAACTTCCTTATACCCCAAATACAAACCTACCCGTCTGGGTACTAAATCCTTCCTATTTCTCTACTGTCACAATAGAGGAGATGAAAGGGCCAACCCTTACACCACTTTGGATCCCATGTCCTCCCTCAGGGACCTTACCCTGGCAGACCTCTCCTACAACTATACCCTTTCTCTACTGACTCTGTCTGAATTTTAATATTCTTTTCTCCCTTAGCCTCTGTAATGGTTGACCCACTGTGTCAACTGGAGAAGTTTAGAAGCTTAACTAAGTAACTCAGCAGTTCTATATCCTAAGGTGTACAGGACATGCCCTCACCACTCTAGGATGTTATTCATTGTGTCAACTTGGGAAGTTCAGAAGTTTAAGTAACTCAGCAGAGGGCCAGCGTCATTGCTTTGTAAACATCCTGAGCTTGTGCAAGAGGCGGGCAGGGAGATGGTGAGTGCCACTAACATCCGAGGGCCAATAGCCTGCATACAATATAAGGGAGAAAAAGAGGCTTGTCCCCTTCTTCTGTTCTTGTTTTTGCTGTCTTTCACCACCATGGACTGTTGCCCCACTATCATGCCACCCTTCCTTGGAGCCAGCTGATTACAGACTGAAAGTTCCACAAACTGTGAGCTAAATAAAATTTTCCTTCCTTAATTTTGGGTGTTAGGTATTTTGTCTTAGCAATGAGGTAAAAGTAACTAAGACAGCCTCAATCTGCTTCTGTGTTAATGACACTTAAATCTCTTATGACTGGCCTACATGTTTCTGCTTTGCTCAAAACGCATGTAAATGCCCAGTTACCTTCCTTATATCCCTCCACCCCTCACCCCCAGATTACAGATGGAACCCAGGGCCTTCACATGGAGCTACTTTTTGTTTGTTTGTTTGTTTGTTTGTTGTGAGACAGGGTCTCGCTATGTAGTTCAGGCTGGCCTTGAACTCACTATGTAGCCCAGACTGGCCTTGAACTTGCAGCAATCCTCCTACCTCAGTCTCCTGAGTGCTAGAGGATAAAGACTTTTTTTTTGAGGTCTCATTTGCTCTGGTTTTAGTTCAAATCCCTGAAGATCAGGTCCAAATCCCTAAAGATCAGAACCACATGATATATAATCTCTTAATATATCATGGTCCTCCCCTTCTTTGTACCTACTGCCTTTTCTCCTTCTAGTCACCTGCCCTAGATGTCTGTTTTAGCTTGCTTCCCCTGAGAAGTCCTCTCTGGATTTCCTCATCCTTCTAGCTGTCCCTAGAGCCCCTGTGCTGCCTCCTATCACATCATTTCATACACTATACTGAAGCTGCTTATTATTCTGGTCTCTGGTATTTCCCTGGAGACCAGGAGCTCTATGAGAGCAGAAGGTGGTTTGTCTCAGTCATCAGCCTCAGTCAGTAGGTCTTTGCATAAAGTGTAGCATGTAAGTGGTAGATTTTGTTGAATGACAGAGATTAAAAAGAAGCAAAAAGAAAACAAGAGGATGTTGTTATAAGTGAAGAAATTAAATATTACAGAGACAAAGATTTGCCTTCTAGCAGCTCACACCATGAGGGGAAACATGAAATCAAAAATAATCATGGGTCAGGAGCACAGAAGACACTTTACCTGAGGGATCTCATGGAAGAGTCACAGTACAATATCCTGACAACATTGCTATAGCTGTGTTCTAGCTGGTTATGCATATGCTTTAATCTCTCAATTCTAGTTAAATATTTACATAAGAATCTGGTATAAATCCCAGCACTTGGGAGGCTGAGGCAGGAGAATCTCTGTGAATTGAAGACCAGCCTGAGCTACAATGTGAGCTTAAGGCTGGCCTGAATTGTGTAGTGAGACCCTGTCTCAAAAGAAAAAAAAAAAAACAACAACAAAAAAAAACACCGGTTGGGTCTAAATCTCTTTTAAATTTTGTATCCCTAACTGAACCTGGCACAGTATGTTAAAGAAAGCTAAATACTACTGTGTAAATGAATTCATACATCTAGGTAAAAACCAATCAATCTCAGTAATTTTTACTCCTTTTTTTTTTTTGTACTGGGAATCAAACTCACATCTCAAGCTTGCCAGGCAGGCACTTGTGCCACTGAGCTATATCCCCAGCAATGTATCCATTTGTGATACAAGTATTTTCTTGAGTGCCTCTTGTGTGCTAGATAATGAGTTGGGGACTGGGGATCACCACCTGAGAAATCAGACAGAGGGACAGGCAGTAAACAAATATGGTACAAATTGTAACAGGAAGTCTGTAGACTGGGGTAGAGGACACTAGGGGAGGCCTCGCAGGGAGGCAAGAACATTTCTGTGTAACACTCATTTTTACTCCTTTGAAATGCTTAAGAAATACAACAGAGTCTACTTCTACATTATCTTTCTTTTCTTTTTTTTTTTCCTTCTACATTTTCCCTACATGCTCATTAGGAGTTTTCTATGACTAGCCAAAGGGAACCCTCCCATAAAACAACCGACACAATGGCTCAAATCCAAGCCAAGATAGGTTTCCATGGAGAAGTTCTGCAGCACACTGGGCTCACCTGTTGACACCTTCCAGGGCTGACATGACACTACTGTCAATCTGCAGCACAGTCTTATAGTCAACATAGGCCAGAGGGTACCTCTCCAGAGCCTCAAAGGCAGAAGCTCGCCGCAGCAGTGGCTTCATGCTGAAAGGAACCAAGGCCAGTGCTCTAGAATAGAAGACAAAAAGGTCATCTACCAAGTGGGCCACCAGGACTCCTTTGCAGTTTCTTCTAGGCAGGGTCATCTGTAGTACTTAGTATACTGGAGGTAATTTCTGGCCAAGAGATACTACTAAAAATGCCAAACTTCAGAATAGGGCTCTTCAACTTAGCTTGAAGTGAGGAGGGAAAAAGGCAAAGAACCACAAATACTGTGAAATTTGTGTGCATATGCATTAGTGTCATAGGTTCAATCCCTCCCAAAATGATAAGCCAGGTGTGGTGCACTGCTCTCAGTAGCTAAGGCAAGACGACTGCTGAGAGTTCAAGACCACCTGAGCTATATCATAAGTTCAAGGTCAGTCTGAACTACATAGCAAGACCGTCTCAAACAACAAGAAACAAACAAACAAACACCAAAATGACAAGCAAGAGCCTCATGGTTTTCATCTTACCACATGTTTTTATACTGTGGCCCAATGGGGCTGACTAACAGGATTTGGAGTCAGCTAGGGTGGTTTCTGGATCCCACCTCTGTATTAACCATGTGACTCCAGTCCAATCTTCAAGAACTCAGGAAAGAGGGTAAACTAGGGCTGGGGATGTAGCTCAGTGGCACAGCATCTGCCTGGCAAGTGTGAGCCCCTGTGTCTGATTTCTGGAACCAAAAAAAAAAAAAAGTGGATAAACTTATCTCAAAGAGTGATTGTGAACACTCAAAGGATACCTACCACGTACTCCATAAGCATGCTCCCCTTTCTGCTCCTCTCCTACCACCAGGGCATGATCTAAGGCCTTGAGAATTCAGTGAGAGGATGTGTGCTAGTTTAGTGATGATAAACAAAGGCAGTATAAGACTGGCCTGAAGAAGAGGTATGAAAAATTGTTCAGTGTCCTCTACAACTTGACAGTGATGGATACCCATTTCCTGTCTCCTTTTTTAGAGACAATCTATTAACATGTATCCCTCTTTCTTTACTCTCATTCATCTCAAAAAAACACACAGGCAAGTCAGTTATGAGTCTGTAACTCCACACAATGTGATAAAAAAATATAGTGAATATTTATTTTATTTTTAACTTTTTACAGTAAAAGACACTTCTATTATTAATTTACCTTGCTTTGATCACACTTATCCCATGATTCTGCTCACTTTCTGAAGCAGTTCTGGAAGTCTTCTTTGTGAATGTCTTTCGTTATGCTGTTATGCCTACCTTGATGTCCTGAATCAATTAAAATATTTACCTTTCCTGGTCATTTTAGCTTTGGGGAAGAGCCAGAAGTCACATAGTGCCAGATCTGGGGAACAGGGTAGGTAAGAACACCCCATAATGTTTTCATGAGCTTGCCTTTCTATTGAATGGCACTCAGTGGGATTCACTGTATTTTTTAATCACACTTCATAAAGACACACAAAAGAGGAATTTCAGTATTGCTTCAGAAAGTGGCAAAGCTGTGTGATGGTGCATGCCTGTAATCCCAGCAGCTGGGAGCCTGAGGCAGGAGGATCACTGTGAGTTCCAGGCCAGCCAGGGCTACACAGTGAGTTCAAGGGCAGCATGGACTACATATTAAGACCCTGTCTCAAAAAACAAAAACAAACAAATAAAAAAAGAAAGTGGCAAGAACAATGCATTTGAAGAAAGGGGGAGCGTTTTGGGGGGAGATTAATAGAAATGTATATTTTACTGTAGTACCTTTTTTAAAAAAAGTTAAATATTTACCATGTATTTTGATTATCCCTTAACCTTACCTAAGGTTCTAAATCTTACAAAGTCTGGAAAATCTACCTCTAACTGCCCTAATTCTTTTCTAGTAGCAGTAGAGCTAAAATGTCAAAAACAAGAAGTTCAGGGCCACAAAGACCAACAAAAGCCTCTCATTCTCAGTGGCCTAATAATACCTACTGACACTTCCTAATACCTGCCACAGATTTAACTGGTAGGATCCATCCAGAAAAGAAATACGCCAAATAAATGCAGCTTATTCCTCAAAGACCCTCAGGCATCCCAAAGTTGCCTTGGGCACTTACGAAGTGCAGTCTTTGATGCAGTCTGTGCAGTTCCCATCCTTCAGGTGGCAGGCTGCTCTGTTGGAGTAGAGAATGCTTTCCTCTTCAGGGTCTGAAGAACCTGTTCAGGTGGAGTCACAAAGACTGAGATCATCAGTTTAGGAAATGGATGTTCCAAGATAAGGGGATGGCCTTTACACCAGGAGTTCTCTCGGCTTTGGGGAAAAGCAGCAGCGAGGATTGCAACTTATCAGCCTTGTGTACCCATTCTTACATGAGAGAGGGGACACCTAGTTTCCTGCCACTCACATGGAACCGACTATCTCCTCATTCACTCATCTAGTACCAAACATGATACCAGGCAAAAGATGTGCAAAACCCCTGGCTCCCATGTATCAAAAAATCCATACTGAACTGGTTGTGGTGTGCCAGCACTTTGGGAAGCTGAGGTAATGAGACTACAAGTTTGAGTCCAGCTTGGGCAATTTAGTGACTTAGCAAGATCCTGTCTCAAAAGAAATGGGGGGTTGGGGTACGACCTGGGGATGTAGCTTAGTACCGAGGCCTTGTGTTCAATCCCCAGTATGGCAAAACATAAATACATAAAATTTCATGCTTAACTACTTGTATATATGTTAATCTTATTACAGAAAGCATATAAATCCAATAAAGATAAAGAAAAGGGAAAAGACTGTATGATTAAATCCTTGAAAAATGGACTGACCAAGAGTTACAGGGACAAGACAATCATAGAGTAGTTCTAGCTGGTCAGAGAGGGCGTTGTCAGGGAAGTAGTAACTAAGCTAAGTCTGCCAGGATCCTTAGGAGACAGATTCAAGCTACCCAACAGGGCAGAGAATTACTGGTCAGTTTTCTAAAGACAATCCTTACCCTCAGGAATCACTGAAGGTCAGCTTCCTCACTGTGGCCACAGTGTTTTTTTTTTTTTTTTGCGGCACCGGGGATCGAACTCACAGGCTCGCACCTGCCAGACAGGCGCTTAAGCCGCTGAGCCAAACTCCCGGCCCCGGTGTTTTTGAGGCAGGGTCGCACTATGTAGCTCAGGCAGGCCTTGCGCTCGCGCTGTAGCCTAAGCCGGCCTCGAACTCACAACGCTCCGCCTACCTCAGCCTCCCGAGTGCTGGGATTTTCTTTTTCTTCTTCCATTTTTTTTTTTTTTTTTTTTTTGGGACGGGGGGCATACCAGGAATCAAACTCAGGACCAAACGCTTGCCAGCCAGGTGCTGCGTCACTGAGCTAAATCCCCCACCCCCACAGTGATTTTCTTTACTTTTCTTTCTTTTTTTCCTGAGACAGGATCTTACTAGGTGACTGATCCTGACTCTATCCTCCTGTCTTAGACTCTTGAGTGCTAAATTTACAGGTATGCACCAGATTTTCACTTTTAAAGATACTTTTCAACCACTTCAAACCCAAGGCCGTAATTAAAGTAACAATAACAAAACACTAAAAACAGGTATTGATCTAGTAACTCTGCTCCTAGGTATATACTCTGAAGGACTGAAAACAAGATCTTAAGAAGTTGAAACATGCACTGAGATGGAAGGAGGAGAGAGGGAAGAGAAAGAAAAATAAAAAGAATTAAGATACATTATATACATGTACTTACTCTCTGCAATGAATGTAATCATTATGTACTATAAACATGTACTAGTAAAGAGTTGAAACATACAGAAAACCAGACAATAATCAGTATCTTCCACTATATTTGACATAATTATATTTATTTCCAGCCTTCTTAATTTTTGATAGGGCTAAAGCTCTACTCATTTATGTTCTTCACCCTGTGGTCTCTCCACAGACCCCCAGAAGTCACCACAATCCTAAAGCTGCTGTGTAAATTCTCAAGCACTGCCTGTTTTTATTATGTATATAGTTACAGGTAAGACACAATATCATTATCTACTAAACTTTTCCTTAGTGGCTTCATATTGCCTATCCTTGCTTTTTCATTCAGTATCATGATACCATGTTGATATCTGATATCTTTCATTCAATACCAACAATAGCAAACATAATAAATTAATAACTCTTTTTTCCCTTGAATTTTGTCAGGCTTGGAGACAGAGTAGAGGTACATAAGGTACATTGTTGCCATTAAGAAACAAGTACTCACAACAGGTATTCCATCTCAGGTCACCAGAGCATGGCTGCTTAGAAATTGCAGGAATGTGTTACAAAGGGCATCAGAATCTACAATCCAGCCTGTGATCTTGTACAAGTCACCCAATCCCTCTGAAGCTGTGTGCTCACCTACTACATGAAGATATCACTTCACAGACCTGCTTGCCAGGGTTCACTGCATTAGGATATTCCCTGTGCTCCTTTCAGGGTCAAGAAAAATGATCAGAGAAATAAAGATATCATCCTACAAGTTACCTAGAAAATCAGCAGCAGGATCAGAATCAAACTCTGGTCTCTGGTAAACGTAAATACCTGACCAGCTCTTCTACAGACTCAGAATAAACCCACACAAAAGCATAGCTTTCTCAGGCCAGCTGGAGTGGGATCAAAGAAAAAGACAGAAACATCAACATCTCCTATTCTCCAGCATCTTCATCAAATAAGGCTAACATGAGGAGGTAGGTAGACCTAAAGAGCTATGGTGGGGGAGGGAGGGGGACTTTGTAACTACTAAAAAATTAAACAAAAAAGCCTGAATTTGTGGATTTGGGTTTAAGTCCAACTAAATGGCTAAAAATTTGAATTTAGCAATCAGATCCATATTCAAACCCTAGTTCCGAAAGGTCTTCATTGTGTAACTTTGAGGTAGGCAGTTAATTCTCCTAGATTCCTCATCTAGTGTTTTGTTCATAGAGTCATGATTAAGATAAACAATGTCTATGTTGTCCAGCACTCAACAAACACTAGACAAGAAATTAGGAAAGAAGAGTTGGCTAAAATGGTGCACACCTTAATCTCAGCACTCTAGAAATCTAAGGGAGGAGGATCACAAATTCAAGCCAAGTCTAGGCAATTTGGTGAGACACGTGTGTGGGGGGTGGGGTGGGGTTATAGCTCCACAGGAAGGCCCTGCATTCAATCTCCACCATCAGGAATGAAAATGAGAAAGGGGAAAGCAAAGGGAAACAGATACTACAACAACTTACAGAAAACGAGATCCAGGGCTCTTCTCAAAAGTCAAAGTTTTAATCATGGGGACTCCTGGATGAGATTTTTTTGTTTTGTTGAGGCACGGTCTTGCTGTGTAGTTCAGACAGGACTTGAACTCACTATGTATCCTAGGCTGGCACTGAACTCATGGCGATCTTCCTGCCTCAGCTTTCAGAGTGCTGAGATTACAGGTGTGCACTGTCACGCCTGACTGGATGAGATACTTTGGAGAAGAGGCAAGACTCTGGGGAAAGGTCTGTGGTTGGTTAAAGTTGGAGGCTGGGGGAACTGACAAGAATATGCTACTCCTCTGTTTACTCCTCTCTAGTAGCTCCCAATCACAGAATAAAATCTAGACTCCTTAGCAGAGTTTAACACATCTACACAATAAGCGTATGCCTACCTCATGTCTTACTATTACTGTTACTGTGCTTTGTCTTCTGAATATACCACGTTTATTCTGTCTAGGAAATTTTTCTTGTTTTTTTGGAGACAGGGTCTTGTTATGTAGTTCGGGCTCCCTCAAACTCACAGTGATTCTCCTGCCTCAGTTCAGCACTCGGATTATAGGTGTGCGCGCTTCCATGTCCAGCATGGGGACTTTTTAATGCCTATTCTCTCGGCCTGGAATGCTCGCCACCTAAATCTTTTGTGGGTCTATGGTAGCTGCTTCATCATTCAGTCATCGCCTCAAATAATAGCCCTTCTTCTGGGGAGCTACCCTTGGCCTCTCACTCTCACGGTCTGCTCCAGTCAACTCTATCACATCATCATATTTGTCTTCCTCATAGGCAAATTATCTAGAGGTCTTGTTTACCTATTTACTAACTTAAGATGCACACACCAGCCACAAGAAATCTTTGTCTTCTAATAGGTATATAATGGCTGCTCCCCTGATTTTTTTTTTTTTTTTTTTTTTTGCGGCACCAGGGATTGAACTCACAACCTCGCGCCTGGCAGACAGGCGCTTAAGTCACTGAACCAAACTCCCAGCCCTGGTTTTTTGAGGGAGGGTCACACTGTGTAGCTCAGGCCAGCCTTGCGCTCGCGTTGTAGCCCAAGCCGGCCTCGAACTCACAACGCTCCTCCTACCTCAGCCTCCCGAGTGCTGGGATTAAAGGCGTGCGCCACCACGCCCGGCTCCCTGATATTAATTTAATTGAAAAACAAAGCGCTGTGGTAAGGAGGGCTCAGCTATACCCTCAGGAGCAGGATGAAGCTTGAGTAACTTAAGATTCCAGTCAAGAAGCCAGTTTAAAAAAGCAAACGGGAAGAAGGAGCCCAGAAGTTTCTCGAAGGATGCTAAAGTCGGGAAGCGGCGGGAAGCGTGCTGAGGGTCCGGGCGTCACTCAGTCACCGAAGTCGCAGCAGGCCGGGGACAGAGCGAGGTCTAGGGGATGGCGTGAGAGAGGTGCCGGGGTGTGCGTGGGGGAGGAAACAGGCCTGGAGGACAGGAAGGGGTTCGTACCTCGCGCCTGCAGCAGCCGCAGGGCGCGGCCGTAGAGCACGGATGCCTCGGCGTACTGGCCACTGCGGAAGCTCTCGTTGCCAGCGGCGCGGAGCCCCTCCACAGAGTCTGGGAGTTTGGGAGCCATCCCCAGTCGGACCAGCGAATGAGGAGCGCCTGGGTCTCGCACGAGTGCCGCCAAACAACGTCCGGGCGGAAGCGCTGGCTCGAGTACTTCAATCCCGCAGCTAAGGCGGCCGCGAGGGGGCGGAGCCTCTGCGAAGCAAAGGCCGGCAGAGTCCCTTACTTCGCGCGTGCTCAGTTTGGAATCTTAGCATCCCTGGGCGCGCCAGTTAACTGGAGTTACCCGGGGTACTCGGGGTCCCTTAATACTATGGGTGAAGCTGTGACGGAGGCCCAGGTTCCTTTCCTTTCTGGAGTAGTCAGGCAGGCAATCAAATCACGACCAAGTGACAATGCTTATTTTATAATGTGCTCTAAGGAAAACAAAAACAGGGCAAAGCCATAGAAATTGACCAAGTGGGCGCTATTTATTTTTTTGTTGTTCTGGAGAGGTATTTTAAATGAGGAGGCTAGGGAAGGTCTCTCTGGGAGGATGGGTTACAATAGGGTTGAGACTTGCAAAGATTTAGGGAATGTTTTTCCAGATAGAAGAACAGAAAGTGCAAAGGCCCAGAGTCTTCAAAAGATCTGGCCCCTTCTGGATTGTGGACACTGATTTAGCAAATGAATGCACAGATAGACTGATAAAGATCTTCCACTGAGGTTGATTTCACTTTATTTGCAGCTGCTCTGTCACTTTCTCTGCCCCACCAAATTACTTCATTAAAAAAAAATCTTTTTGTTATCTGTAATCTGCTTTGTTTTGCCTTCTAGCCTTAGTTTATGTTACCCACTTCTGAATTACTTCCCAAACTCTTTCTTCTACCTAATCCTGAATCATTTTACAATATGCAACTCAAATATCTCCTCAGAAAATCTTGTCTGATCCCAACTCTGCTCCCTATGGATCTCTAGGTTTATTCTTAAATTATCATTTACCACTCAGTCGATTTATGTTTGGTTCCAAGACTGCTGTCTTTCAGGCCACAGTAGGCCATCTCTATCTTTGTCTCTCCATGACCTACCAGGGTCTGGCACCCCACATGATGAGTGCTTGTGTCCTGACCAAAGTCATTTGTTGAAACCCTTTCTAACCCTCAAGGTAATGGCATTAGAGGTGTAGCCTTTGGGAGGTAATTAGGTCTTAGAGGGTTGTCATGGGAATCGTTCCTATAAAAGAGACCCCTAGCTGCTTCCATTATGTGAGAAGACAAGAGGAAAATGCTATCTATGAATCCAGAAAGGGGGCCTCACCAAAAACTGCATCTGCTGGTGACTTGATGTTGGACTTCTAGCCTCTAGAATTGAGAAATAATTACTTTTCTGTTCTTAGCCCATTAAAGACACTGTAGCCATTATACCTCTTCCTTGTGCAATAGAACCAAATATGTATTACATGTGCCTCGATGAGATGGTAAACTCCATGAGAGCCAAAAATCTTAAAGGTCAAAAATACCTCCTACTTGAATGTTGTGGCTCATGCCTGTAATCTCAGCACTCTGGGAGGCTGAGGCAGGAGGATCACAAGTTCAAGGCCAGCCTGGACTTTAGACCCTGTCCCAAAGTTGAAAGAAAGAAGAAAAGAGGGTTGCAGATGCAGCTCAGTGCAAAGTTCACTTCAAGGTACTACAAAAAAAGTTATGTCCTGCTAAAAACTTGACACAATCCAAATGTCTGTCATCTGATGAATGATAAACAAAATGGCCACCCAAAGTGTATATAGTGAATGTGCCAAATCGTCATATTATGATTGGCTGAGGCTTGTTAAATTTAAATAATTTAAATGAAATAAAAAATTCAGGCCATGCTAGTCATGTACACTAGTGGCTACCATTTTAGGTAGCCGGTATATAGAATATTTTCATCACTGAAAGAATTTTCGCTGGGATGAATATTCTGTGGAAAAAGAGGTCTATCATAATTTCAGCTCATCATATGGAAAAACCCTAAGAAGGAGACAAAGAGATGTTTGCTATTGTGCACTGGTAAGTTGAGACTAGAGTTCAACGAGATAAGCAGTAGAAAACCACAAATACTCCAAGCGTACTTAGAGTAGTATGTCTCCCATTGTGCAGAACTTGGTCTTTCAAGAATCAACAGTTTTTACCCAGTTTGCTTCGCTACAAGTCTCAGTGTCTCTGTCAGAGAAAGGGGAGAAACTCGAGGAAGAGATGGGCCGGGGCTCCAGTGTGTTGTGCTAACACAATAGCAAATAGCGCCGCCTATGCGCTCCGCTCGCGTAGGACACCGCGTCGAGGAACCTCCTCCCCTTCTAAATTCGCGGTCCGCGCCTCTTGCCACCACTTGACTAGTGACTTGCACCACGTGATCCAGCCTGCGTCCTTCGCGGCTCCGCCCCCTCGCGCACCGCTTCCGGTAGGGGCGGAAAGCGGAAGTGTGGGAGGGTCTGCGGGGCGGGTTCGGGGAGGTCTGGGGGAGGATGGAGCAGTGAGCGGATTTGGGCGACTGCTAGCAGCACGATGGAGACGGTGCAGCTGAGGAACCCGCCGCGCCGGTGAGGGACCACTGGCTCCGAGGAGGGAAAGGCGGAAATTGGCTGAGGGAACATCTATGTGCGAACCAGCGAAGGAGAGGGACCTTAGCACCGAGGCGTCAGGGTTGATGGGGCACCTGCTGAGTGAGGGGGCTGCCCGGCGGGTAGAGGTCCGGCAGAGCTCAGCACCGGCGGAGAGGGATAAACGTGCGGCTGTGTAGAGAAGAGTCGCAGTGGGGAACTCGGCTGAGGAACACGGGGGCAAGTTAGGGAGAACACCTGCTGAGGCCGGGGCCCCTCTGAGGAAGGCGCGCCCAGAAAGAACTCAGGGATGTGGAGGCGAATGTTGAGGCAGGATGAGAACCAGCGAGGAGTCCAGGATTCTAGGGGAATGGAGTGAGAACTAGCAGAGAAAACAGCAGGTGGACTTTCTGGGGATCCTAAGTCCC
>RJWM01016031.1:0-46430 GCA_004363535.1 Dasyprocta punctata | reverse complement strand
AAGACACATACACATTTTTTCATTTAAACAGCTCATTACACATCCCGTTCCTCTGTAAGCTATAAAATTCAAAGAGAATTTTTTAACACAGGTTCCAGACCAAATATTATTTCCATTTCAAATTAAGTGTTTTTATTATTCAAATATCTCTTAATCAAAATTAAATATGTTTTGAAGCATTGCCCCAAAAGTGAAAGTGCTGATATCAAAGTTGTATTCACCTTAGATGGGTCATATCGTCTGAGTGTTTCTAAGAGTTTTGGAATTTGAATTCTTGTCTCTTCTTCACAGAAGAAAATCCATGATGAATTTCTGCTATATGTTACAGAAAAGCTAACAAAAAGAAATACATTACAGTAATCATTTGTATAGAATGAATTTTTAATAAGATTTAAAACTGCTATGTAGGAAGCTGGTAAAGGAAAAATAGAGAAAAAGCAGATAAACAAGAAGACACTTGGACTGTTTTTCCTCTATTCTTTTCTTATAGTAATGATGTACAGAACATCTAGAGTTCTTAAAGTTCAGACTCTCTGTAACACCAGTCCAGAAGACAAATACTTTTCAAATATCAATTTTAAACCATTTCATTTTTTAAGAAAAAAATATACTTAAAAATAAAAGTTTTGCATGATTAAGAACCAATCATCAAGAAACCTGGCTAATGGAGTAATCAAAAAAGTAAGACTCTAATTTATTTCACTTACAGACTGAGGAAAACCATACCCTCTTAATAAGAAAACTAGTGAGCACAAGAGAACTGAGGTTGCAGTTTTAGTAATTTTAAGTTAGACACACATACTGTGGTAACAGCGGAAGTATGGTCCATGCACCTTCCTGCTTAGCCAGCTGATGAAGGAGGAGGACTCTGGGGAGTTCCTGAAAACACAAGGATCATAAAAGACAGGTAAGAATACAACTGGCCACTGCATTAAATCAAATGGTACAGCTATGTCTAGAGATCTGACATGTTGCTCTCCATGTCATTCTCCTTCTTTTTTTTGTTTTGTTTTGTTTTGTTTTGTTTTGTTTTGGTCTTTTTTTTTGAGACAGGGTCTCACTATGCAGTTCAGGTTGGACTTGAGCTCACTGTGTAGCCCAGGCTAGTCTTGAACTTGCAATGATCCTACCTTAGCCTCCTGAGTGCTGTGATTACAGGTGTGTGCCACCACGCCCGGCTCATGTCATTCTCTTTCACTTAGTTTGTGTAAAGGGCTACTGCAAGTGAAGCACGTTGGCTGAATCCATACAACTTCCCCACCACCCAGGGTACCTAGCATTGCTCAACACCCACAAGGAAGGTTTTCAGTAAAACCAGGAGTCGTGCAGAAATTCATAGACTGGCAAAAGTGAGTGAAAGGGAGAAGTCCAAGGGGAGTAGTCAGAGATAACCCAAAGACACAAAATCAATGTTTTATTTAATAAACAATATATGTAAACCAGGTTAAATAAACCCTTTGGCTAAACAAAAAAGTACAGTATCTAATCTATTTTATGTGGGGAAAAAAATTGTTTAAAGTACTCTAAAAAATAATGATCGCAAAAATAAATAAAATGCTCTAAAAATATCTTCCAAAGTATTTTTCTTTTTTCTTTTTTTTTTTTTTTTTTGAGACAGGGTCTCACTATGTAATCCAGGCTGACCTTGAACCCCCAGTAATTCTGCCTTGGCCTGCCGAGTGCTGAGATTACAGGTATGCACCACCATGTCCAGCTTTTTTAAAAAATATTTTAAAACACCTCAAAAATGAAAAAGTTAGCCAGGTGTGGTGGCGCACGCCTTTAATCCCAGCACTCAGGAGGCTGAGGTAGCGGAGCGTTGTGAGTTCGAGGCCGGCTTGAGCTACAACGCGAGCGCAAGGCCGGCCTGAGCTACATAGTGCGACCCTGCCTCAAAAAAACCAGAGCTGAGAGTTTGGCTCATGCCTTAAGTGCCTGCCCTGGCAGGTGCGAGGTTGTGAGTTCAATCCCAGGTGTCGCAAAAAAAAAAAAAAAAAAAAAAAAAAGAAAAAAGAGAAAAAGTTTTAGTCTAAGTACTAGGAATATAATACTTAATTATTCAGGTAATAAAAGGAATAGCATAGTGATGGAATTTACACATTTATAAACAGAAGAAACTAAGATTCAGAAATAAGACACAACTGTGGTTACATAAATAAACATTCACCCATATATATAGAGTGATGAATATTTTTAAGGCTATGATTGTTAGCTTTGAAGTAAAAGCATTATCTGCTGTATTTCAAGTTGTTACAAAAGCATATCATATCTGATATGCCTTAACTTCCTTCTCTAACAAGCTTTATGACATGCTGTGGTGTTTTATAATAGCTATAAAACTATATTGCTGATAACTATCATTACAGACAAATTTAAGAATAAATGACTACATATCTGAAATACCAGTGCACTGATATGGATTTCACACTGGTCTTAAAGATCACATATATATTTATTGTTTAAGAAAAAGAGAATGGTTTTCTTTTATAAATCTTTGGAGTTAATATCAAAACCTCATTTTTTTGTTTTATGTAGTATATATTTCAACTTCCATGTATATATATGAAATATAAAAACAGTAATCAAAGTTAAATAAGACAAACAATGTAGCACATTTGAAAGAAATAAACCTAAATCTACAGTAGCAGTTACTCAGTATAAGATATATAACTCTGGGCCTTTCCTTTGTCACCTGTGAATTACCTAGTAATTTTCATTGTCTTTTAAAAATTGCAATATAGGGCTGGGAGTTTGGCTTAGCAGCTTAAACACATGCCAGGCAAGCACAAGGTTGTGAGCTGGATCCCGGTACCACAAAAAATAAATAAATAAATAAATAAAATTGCAATATATACACACATATATATTCGTGAAGGGTTACAAAAGAGCAAAACATGTAAAGAAACTAATGATACTGTTATTTACATAAAACTGAAATCCTTTTGGTTGAATGCTAACTTGAACTAGATAAGAAAACCACTTTAAAGAACTTTATTTAAGAATAATTGGCCAGGGATTTAGCTCAGTGGCACAAGCGCCTGCCTGGCAAGTGCGAGGTTGTGAGTTCGATCCCCGGTACCAAAAAAAAAAAAAAAACTTAAAAAAAAAAAGAATAAGTGCTAATGAGTTACAAAGTATCAATTAAAACTATGATGAACACTTTATAGCAATGAAAATGTCTTTATATTAAAATAGAAAAAATGAACATGACTCCAATAATAAAAAAATTCATAAATTAATGGGGAATGAGGCAATCAAAAACTGAAAATATTTGGGTCAAGATGATATAATGAGGAGGTATATACTTTAAAAATTATTTAGAGTATAGTTAGGTTTTTAAAAATTGAAGAAAAATGAATGTATCTCAAAGGTTTACTTCCAAGGAAATATTATACAGCCTAGGTATACATAATATCAGCAGATATTAAACTCAGGCATTATCTGTCTTCCTTTTATAGCTATAAGAGAACTTTTTTGCCAGAAACCAGAAGACAGGTTTAAATGTAACTTCTGTCACAAAAATAAAAATGCAGCAAAGGTTTAGTGCAAGGAAGTTATATCTTAGACTGAAAAAATTATAGATTATTAGTAGTATGAAATCATTCCTGGCCTTACTATTTTCACTTACTAAATCATACATTAGGATTTATATTTGTTTCCTTTGTGAACACAAGAAGAACAATCACATTTTTTGTCCATTTCTCAAATAGAAACATTTCAAATGCCTTCTTGATAACAGTCCCGTTATAATTATGTTCCTATGGCCTCACAAAGTCCCATGTAATCATGGCATGGACATGGCTGAGTCTAGCATTCATGACTGGTTTGTTGTCTAGCACTGCAATTGGTGGTGTGAGTGCTGCACCCACCCAGGGGTGGAGCCGACATACAGTGTAAGGGCAGGGAGAAGGCGCATCTTCCCTCTCTTGCCAGTTCACACCTGGCAGTTTGCAGTTGCCATGAATGGCTGGCCCCGCAGCCACACCACCCTGCCTTGAAGCCAGCTAAATATGGACTGAAACCTCCAAGAACTGTAAGAAATAAACCTTTCCTTCCCTAATTTTGGGTGTCAGGTATTCTGTCTCAGCAACAAGTGAAAAGTAACTAAGACAAGTACTCAAAACCACAAAGTAGGTTCTACCCTGACACTGAGGAACCTGGTCTTGATCTATGCTAGAGTAAGAGAAGATCAACTTCATTGTAAATAAATTTTAATCTACTGATATCCAAAAGGCCCATACACATATAGACACACACAAAACCCACCCATGCATGCACAGACATACTGACTCAAATAGACACATATATTCAGGTTTATCAGCAGAGTCTCTAAGAAAAGTAATCAAAAAAAGCACAATAAAATTTTCTAGCAAATGATCTCATCTCCATTCTTATCACTCAGAATTACAATAACAACTTCTATCTATCACCACCATAAAATTTAGACCTCCATTAAAGATGCTGGACCACAAGCTTATAATACTTTTAGATGCAAAGCTAATGTCTTTAATGTCATTGGATAGGTCATTAAGAGGTTTCAAATAAAAATCAAGGGGAAAAAAGATGTGTCATCAGCATTACCCAGAGCTGTTTGGAATAAATACAGTAAAGGCACTCCTGCCAGCACAACTGTCTTTTGTCCATTTAAATGATGCCTAATCAAACCATGCTACTATCTGAAAGGTAATCAAAAATTCTATCCATAATGAGTTAATGCTATAACAGAGTCAACCATGAAGGGGTTAAAAGTACAAATATAGGTGACAGAAAAGGGAAAAAAATCAAAAGGTTGATCACAGGAATTTAAATTTTGATGTTGACTATTCGTCTTTTTGAATCAATTTGTCTCTGAACCAGAGTCTACTTTTATTTCCACCATTGGCATCTACTGGGAGGTATCATACTCACTTTGAAGACAGCCCACTGTAGTTTCTGTCATTGCTTCATTTGAACATGTTTGTTATCAAGGCACATATTCATATTTAAAACAGCTAACAAATTTTGAAAGTGAACTTATGACTAAAAATCTAATTCAATACTTGGCTGTTACATATATTCATCATCTTCATGTGGAACATGGGCTTGATGCCGATGTCATAGCTGAGCCGAAAAATCTTAAGAACAGAGAAAGCTCACTACTCTGGATATAGAGGGGAAATTATGAAAAATTTATATCTATAAATATTAATACATGAATTAAAAAGTTAAAATTTGAATATAGATTAAAACAAATGAATGTTAAGTACCATAGATAACTTCATTTGGTAGATTTGATTTTCAGCCACTTTTGTCTTTCTGCCTCTGTCTGGAAAAAAAAGTAACACTTTAATTCTATGCTGATGAAGACTGTTTCCCAGTATTTGTAATTTGTCCTTATCTAAATGTAACCTGAAAGCCCAGAAGAACATTGGCTTATGATCTGATTGTCTTGTTATTCAGACCAAGTGCTAAATTAGAAAGCAGCAGCTGATACATTTGTTAAGTATTAGACAAATGTTCTAACAGACTACATTCTGTTTCAAAAGTGACTATAAAGCTGAGTGTGGTGGCACACACCTGTAATCCCAGCACTCAGGAGGTTGAGGCAGGAGAATCATTGCAAGTTTGAAACCAGCCTGGGGTACAAAGTGAGCTCAAGTCCAGCCTGAACTGCAAAGGGAGACCCTGCCTCAAAAAGACCAAAAAAGAAAAAAAAAAAACTGACTGTAATTCAACTGTAACTCCAAATTTCAACTATTGTATAGTTGTTAGGCACTGAACTGAGCTTTTAGAGTAACAAATAAATTATGATGAAAATTAACATCTGTTTATTGTTATAAAGCCATTTCATATGAGGTAGGTATATTAGATATTGGTATAATAAGCTTTTTGCAATATATTTGAGACAGATTTACTAACCTTTAAAAAACAGTATTTACCTACAGACAAACAGACTGTAATGATGACATAACAATAAACTTTCCAGGACTCTGAGTCTATATTTAAAATATAACTATCCTTCTCTAGACACTTGTCTTGATCCTCAACTGTACTTTCCTAAAAAGAAAACACGTTACATCATTATTTACTAATTTTATTTATGAGTGATTTACTCTGAAGTGTATTACTAAGTAGATTTTTATTGCTCATATAAATCTTTTAACTAATCATTCATTCACTCACAAAACCAGGAAAGTTTATAGTGTTCAAGCACCTGATTTCTGGAGACACAGTGCTTGCATCTGAATCCAAGCTCAATCTTCTTTCAACCTCTGTGAGCGTGAGATAAGGACAGTCATGGGGGACAAGTGAGTTAATATATATCAAACACATGGCACATGGTGAACTCGTGATGCCAACTGACATTATAAATGTTTTCACAGTATTTGTTGAATGCCTTCGATGTGTTCTAGGAACACAGTAAAGAATTAAGACTAGCAGGTTCCTCCCTCTTGGATCTCAAATTCTAATGAAAGACACTGGCAAAAAGTACATAAATCTATGAGGTAAAGTCAGGGATAAATACTATAGAATCTTATGGAGCCAGGTAAATGGGTAGCAGGTACAGTTCACTGTTTACTAACATCGTGAATTTACTTTCATCCATCTGCTGCACTGATCCCGCATGGGTGATTCTAGCACCAGCAGCAATGCAGAGAACAGGCTTTGGAGCCCATCAGAACTGGGATACAGGCCACTAACGAGTGATGAGAGCATGAGCAGATCACTGAATCCTTCTATGCGTGAGATAATGGGAAGATTAACAGGAACTAATTCAGAACTGAATGAGCTCATGCTTGGAAACAGCACAGCATAGTGGAACATGACAGGAAATAAAATAATGACAAGGAGAAGGAGCATTCAGTAAAAGTCAGCTCTGATGACAACTGCAGTTTCCAAGTCTCTCTGTACTCCAAACCCTGGCCTGATAAACTAAATGCCTCATTTGTCACTCAAACTCTACCTTTCCAAACATGAGCTCAGCATTTTAGCTCAGAGGAGCTGCCTTCCTTCCCTTCACCTACTCACTAACATTTGATGAGGCCCACAGTGTGCCGCCTCCATCCCTGGGAGGAGCTACCAAAGGCAGATGACTAGCAAACTTACTATTTCCAGGCTTAGTTCAAATCCCTTAAACCTTCACTGTCTCTTCCAGACAGGGTTGGAGGTCTCCTCACCTGTTTTGCACTACTCCAAGTTTGCACTGATTCCTGCAGCAATTCAACTGCTGGAGCCACCTGTTCTGCTCACTGCAGTGGACCTCCTGGAGGGGCAGGCACCATGTCCAGCACCAGCCCCAGGGTAGGACACAGCCTACAGTGACCTACAACCAGAAGAGGCTACCTCTGCCAGACATCACACTACAGGGCCCACCTGCATAGAACACTTGCCCCTCTGTGCTCTGGCACTTAGCTTGGCCCACGGTTGCCTCTAGATACTGAACACTGACGTCACCACTAGAGGACAGAGTTCTAAAGCCACCTGCTTAGCTGGATCCCTGGCTCCAGATTTAAAAACCTGTGTGACAATATCCAACTAACCCTGCTAGGTCACAGGATCTCCTCCCGTACCCTCAGGAAGATGGAGCATCTTAGTAGCCAAGCTCCCTTCAGACTCACACAGGGCAGGTGTCTCCGGGACAGGGAACAGGTTCACAAGCAGAGTAGTCAAAACAGAGACAAGTTTGTGACACGGCCTCCAAATAGTGGGAAAATTTCATCACTGATGGGCAACCCCCACCCTGAGTTACAATGTCCTATTCCCTGTGCTGCACGGAATATACTATAAAGACATTTGTATAAAAGATGTTTCTAAGAATGCTAGTGATATATTTGAAAAGGGATAGTGTTATTTTAGAGAAAGAGAATGTAAAAAAATACTTTTTTTTTCTCTAGGGGCATCTTGCCTAGGGCCTTTATAAATATTTGATAGGTATTTATTAAATGAAAGGATGAATAAATTCTTATTCAACGGCAATGTAATAAAGTCTCCTGTTTAATAAAAAGTTAATATTACTTAACGCCTACCAATTTCCACCCCCAAAATACTAAGTAATTAAGCATCTGATTGCTTTCATCTCAAAAAGAAAGTTTAATGATAGCATCGAATGGCTGAAGCAATAACTCACACTTCTGATTCTCAAAGCTAACCTTTTAATGAAGTACCTCACACTGTCTCCCTGCCAATAAAACAAACTTCTAAAATTAGAAACCACAAGGCCATCTTTCTCAGGCTTCTTCGCACTAATTTACGAAAGGCTTTCCCAGCCTTACCAGCTTATTTTATAGAGATGAGAGGGTATTTTTAATCTAATGAGCCAAGGCCTGACGAACTCTTCTCCAGCAAATGGTGATTTCCAAAAATTTTTGCGAAAAAGCAAAAAGAAAAATTTATTTGTGAGGTTGAGAGTCTGCCAAGTTTTAAATAAGGCTTAGAATCTCCCCACAAGAAAAGGCAACAAAATTAGAAATTTCTGTTCTCTTCAAAAACACATAGTTAGAGACAGGGAGGTCGGAGAGGTCTCTGAGCAGCTAGGTTACTTTCGTTTGGTCTGTCTAAAGCAGAAAAGGTCACTGGGTATCAGCTCACTGTTTTCCCTCGCAGTCAGGGTCTTCAAGGGAATAGATTTAACACAGGACACATAATTCATAGGATTATTTTATAATATTCACTCAAAAAGTCAGATGCAGGAGATCTGTCCACACACTAGAGACCCAAAGAATCCAGATGAGGTCCTGGATCCTATGGCAATGTCCTGCACAAGTTGAGCTGAAGACCTAGAGCCCATGGCAATGTCCTCTACAAGTCCAGCTGGAGGCTTAGAGCCCACGACAATGTCTCATGCAAGTCTGCATCAAGGACCTGCACTGGGAAGGCCCAAACGTTAGTGATGGAAGCTAGAAAGTCTGCACCAGCAGGATGAAGGATCTGTGCCAGTAGGCTGAGAGATCTGCACTGGAGCCAAGAAGTGACACTCAAAGGACCAGAGCTTCCCCGAAAAGAATCGCAGCCATCTTCAGCAACAGCAAGGACCTGAGAGCCTCTGGATGAAAACAGTTGAGTTCATATCAGGAAACCAGCATGACAGGTTTCTCCAGGAGAATCAACAGCACACTATCTTCTCCTCCAGGTCTCCTTTTATGCTGTTTGCAACAATCATCAGGTGGGCTTTCCATACCCACAACCATGCTGATTCAGTTCAGCTGAGTGTTACTAGATGACTACTGGTTATCCAGCACATCCCTCAAAAATCTCTTAAGCATTCCCCACTTCTGGATTATTTTTTGGTATTGGCAAGTTATCTTTAAAAATAGAACTATAATATATCTATGGTTCTGTCCATTTCTCACCCACTGCCTTCATTCTAAACCCCATTCTCAAAAGACAGTTAAGATAGTTACATTAGTAATTTCTCTTAGTTCACTGAAAAGAAAGGTTTGTGCTAATATTGTGTGGACAATTAAAGGTCTATATCTTGTACTGAGTAACAAATTTAAAGATAACAATATGCAACATACTAACCATTGTTACCCTCCTAATATCTCATTTTGAAATTTTGTTTTACTTTTCTCTTTAAAATTTAAAACAAAATTTTTAAATAATTAAATAAACCCTGTCCTCTGCCTCTCATCAAGTCCTCCTTCTATAGTGATTTACCTCCTGTGTCAGTTACTTGTCTCCCATTGTTGAGAAAAATAACGGACACCCAAAGTTAAAGAAGGAAAGGTTTATTTAGCTCACAGTTAGAGGTTTCAGTCTGTAATCAACTGGCTCCAAGGCAGGGTGGTGTGACAGAGGGACAACTGTTCGTGGTGGTGGAAAACACCAAAAGCAACAGGAACAAAAAGGGAGATGCATGCATAGACTCCTTCTGACCCTTATAATGTATTTAGATTACCCACCCCAGGATGGGTGTAGCACTCACACCCATAATCCCAGCATTGGATCAAGAATCAAACACAAACTCTAGAAGCCTGCCTCTGAAAAATGTCTCCAAGACTGCATGAGACTTTGGGGGAACATTCAGACACAAACTATAACACCTCACCATTCCCATCCAAAAGGACTCCCTGGCCAAACATAAACTCTTTCTTGTGCTAAGGAGAAAGTTTGCATTTTAGAGTATTTAAATGATGCTTAGATCTTTGTTTAATGAGAACCTACAGAAAACAATGCAATTATGCCTTTTATGTCCTCGCCTTCATTGTTTCCAATTTAATCTTATTGTGAAATTCCTTTGGAGCACAGTAATTTTCATAATTTTAGACAGATGTTCACATGCTTCTGAAGTTCCAGCAGAGAGGTATGTCAGTGCAGGATGCCCTAAGAACTGGATCCCAGGTTCCAGAAGAGAAAATAAAAGACTCAGAAGAAAGATTTCCACTACATCCCACTATAAATTCAAGATACCCCAAAGAGCATCCCTAAGGACTGAACTGTTCACTTTCTGTTTCATGTAACAAACAAAATAATGAGAATTCATAAAGAAGGAATTCTTTAAAGTTCAAAAAGTAAAAGTCAAATCAAACTTGGCTCACAGATGATTTATATATTACAGGCATTTGAAACAAAAACTTGAGGATCTGATGTATTAGGAGCAAACTGCACAAGTCTTCTTGTGAGTTTCTCCTCCACTTTGTTTTTGGTTTGTGTATCTCTCTAAACAATCTTTATCTTCCTATCTTGTAATATAGGGAGACAAAAAAAAAGAACTCAGGGAAAAAAACAGCACTTCTTTGGAATCTGTATGCTTCAATCTACAGATGTGCATTGGGAACCCCATATTCACCAACCATAGCGCCATCTCTCCAGCCTTCCTTTCTGTTCTAATCTTAAAAGAACAGTAGCTCATTTCCAACACAAATTCCATGCTTCCCCCAGTGCTGCCTGTACCAGTTCCTACCTGGTATTCTAAAAGGTGACCTTCCTGACCATCCATGTCTTCTTCCAGAACTATCTACCAAACTTACATCCTTCAGCTCATTTCTCCCTCTTTCTAACCTGATTTCCCAAAAGTCTTCCCTCTTTATTCTCTATGGCTTCATATGCACAAGTAGCATCATATGAACTTAAGTATCTACACAATACTATATTAAACAGCTTCAAATGTGTATCAGAATTCTCAAGGGTCCCATGTATGACTTACAGCTGTCATTTTACTGCAGACTAACATGCTCAATACAAACACAGGTTACCAATAATATTTATTGAGTGAATACTTTAATATGTTTGTACTAATTTCCACTTAACAATAGTGACTTATAACATGAACTACTTATCATCTACCTTACAAGTAATTCAAAGAAGTAAATACACTTTTTAAGTTCCTTTCTAACCCTCTACACCAGACCAATTTAGAACAGTATTCTGCACACAGAATAATACTTGGTAAAGACTGATTAGTTTCTTAGGAAAAAACATACAAACTTCAAATTGACAATAAACTACATTATAGCATTCAAAAGTGGAGTGACCCATTACAATGACCCAAACTATTCTAGAAAAGCAGGAAAAATAGTTTACCATTCTAGCAGCAACTCCAAGTACATTTCAAGTGAAAAGTTAGTTTCAGTTCCTATTTTTTATTCACACTGCGCCAAAGAAAAATGTTTCTGTTTTTAATAAGACCACATTATATAGCACCTCGAGGCAAAACAGGCCCAGGTAATGACTTGTGGAAGCAAAGAGAATAGCTAGAAGCAGATGCATAATCACAGACACCATTAAATTTTTGCACCTTAATTTTTTGGCAGACTTTGTAGTCAAGTGCAACCTGCCAGAAGTAATGAATAAATAAACAGCAGTTCTAGACATCTGGTATTGTGGGAGGCACAGATATTTTGAGCTATCAGATAAATATTCAAATGATGAAAATTAACTGCTGATTCCTCCATCCCCAAACAAATTTTATGAATGCTAACAATGGGCAAATCTATGAAGAATGCAAAATGGCGATCTGAAGTCTTCATACTGCAGTCATATGTGACGAGAGGGACCCAGACCTCTTGTCTTTTAAGGCACAGCATGCGCACACTGACACATCTTGGCACTGAGACCTTAGAGGGCTCGGCATGATCCCACCACCAGGCTGGGGAAGTCCCAGTAGCTTCTGCCTCTGAGATTCCACTTACTCGGCTTCCATGGTAAAATTAGCTGCCAGTGCTTTCTTAAGAGTATGCCATTTCTTGAAACACGTTCCAGTCATTTCAACTAGGGAGCCATCCTGCCTCCTTAAGGTGGAGAATATGTGTGTCTGTGTTGTCATCATCCCAGCATACACAGACAGTAAACATACATACACACACACACTGTGCTTGGTACACTTCAGCATTTACGTCTCAAAAGTCAATTTTATTTCTCCATGTTCATGCAGTTCCAGGGCTCAGTATGTCATCACTGCCTCCCACCCCCAAGAACTGTCTACAGAAGCTATGTTAGCTGTCAACAATTTCTAGATGTCTAAAGTGCTACTCATGGAATAAACTTAACTTTTACACACATGTGGTATCAAAAACTATAAAAAAGAAAAAATGATCCAGTATCAAGAACAATTGCGAATTCTAAAATCTCATTGGTCATTTCAACTACCAAAAAACTTGTTAATCCAAATACATACTACCTGAGCCATTATACTACTCCCTGGATCTTGTGAGCAAATTAGTTTTATTTTATTTTGGTGTTTTTGTTTGTTTGATACAAGGTCTCACTGTGTAGCCCAACCTGGTCCTAAACTCATTATGTACCCTACGCTGGCTTGAACATGCAGCACTCTTCCTATCTCAGTCTGTCAAGCACTGTGATTACAGGTGTGCATCACTATGCTTGGATTTTGAGCAAATTAAATCCAAGGGTTAAAGTTCTGTCATACTGCCTCAGTACTCAGCTGACTTCTGAGGAAATGGTTTCAGAGTAATGATAATGGACCATCTAATAATTAGGATATCCTTATCTACTAATTAAAAGGAAGTGTCCTTATCACTTTAGTGATAGACTCCACTGTCAGAGAAATTAGATGGGGGGTGGGGTGGTAGTGATATTGCTTAATTAGTCTTTAAATGTAAAACCAATATTGCCACCTAGTGGCAATCTAAGTCCCCTAACTCAACAGGTTGCCTAAACTACAAATTGTACATGGAAATGAAAGATAATAAAAATTAAGTATTAAGTATACTAAAACTAAATAGAGGCATAAAGTATTAGTAAAGTTAATGGAGCTATTTCCTAAGCTTTCAAAGCTGGGAAAAATGCATCAATGGAAATGCAATTTCTAATACTGTGTGTCTGGCATTCCACTGGGTGCAGGGGGCAGGGGGGTAGGTGATACAAAGAAGCTGGGAACAGGTCTTGCTTCCCCACCTAGAACGTGGGGGCAGGACAGACACATGACAGAATGAAGCTCACTGTAAGGAAGTGCACACAAAATGCCAATGAGCATCCCAGAAACAAGGTGTCTGAAGATAAAAACACGTGTCCTGGTGGACTGAGGCTGCCAGCAACATAGTCTGCCAAAATCAAAAGTATACTTAGCCATTTTACAAAGGAGTATTTTGACATATGCTACAACACAGATGAAACCTTGAGACATTATTAAGTGAAATAAACCCATCACAAAATGATGTATGACTCCACTTGTCTAAGGTACCCAGAGCAGTCAAACTTGCAGACAAAAAGTAAACTAACTGCCAGTGCCCACAGGAAAGGCAACTGGAAAGTTGTTGTTTAATGGTTTCCAAGTTTCAGTTCTGCAGAATAAAAAAGTTCTGCATATGTGTGGCCATATGAATATACTTAATATATCACTAAATTGTGCATTTGAGATGTAAATTTTATGTTATAAGCTGTTATGGGTTGTGTCTAGATGCGCCCCCCCCCCAAAGCCCCATGCAGTCACAGGTGGAGCTTCCTCAGAGGTGGCTGGACCTAAAGTGTATGATGCTGGGATCAAGAGTGTGTGACTACTAAATTAGTCCACTAACTGGTCTGGGAGTGGGTAATGGGAAGGCCCTCCCTGCATGTGAATGCTACTCACACTAAGGTTGTAGCCTGCATAGAATACAAGGAACAGAAAGAGGGCTACTGTTCGCCACTTGCTACTTGGCTGCTTTGCTGTCTTCTGCCTGCCACGAATTGTTTGTCCTCTGTGATGCCCTCTGCTGTGACACCCTGCATTGCAGCCAGCTAACCACAGACTGAAACCGCTACAAACTGCAAATCAAATAACCTTTTGCCCTTTAACTTTGGGTGTCAAATATTTCTGTCTCAACAATGAGAAACATAACTAAGACATATGCTTTTTATCGACAATTAAAAATCAAAATAATATGGCAGTAAGAGGAGCAGCTACCACAAAGCATGAAGGGCAAATTCCTTCCTGAGGTGAGTGTCCAGGTGGGATCCCAGGAGATGGCCCATCAGATGGGCAGATGGAGACCCCCTCACTGGACTCTCTGGACAATGTCACAGGACTGGCCACCACTGGAAACAGTTCCTGAGGATTCCTGGCTTGACACATTGCCCTTTTCTCAACACTTCTCTGTTCATTCCTCACTCCCCAGAGATGGCTTCCCTTGCTCTACTCAGCCACTAGACAGTGCTCTTTCCCAGGGTCCAGTGATCTCCCAGCAAGCAGTGCCTTCAAGCTCTCAGGCACTACCGACAAGTACTGCTGATGCTCAAACTCAACTTCTGGCCAAAGCCTTCTCCTGAGCATCGAAAGATACCTAGTCTGAAGCCACTGATGTCACTACCTTGATGCGACCCATGAAAACCTGAGGTCAACCTCACCCTGTGAACCTGTGAAGCTGTCCACAACCCCACCTGACAGCACCACCTCATCCAGGTCCTAGCTGGGGGGCTGTCCCTGCCTTCTATCTAAATCCCGCCGTTCTGGCCCACATTACCTCCACTACTACCACACCCTAGCCGAGGGCTTCTCCACTGCCCATGTGAGGGTCCAGAGTGATTCTACCCAAACAGCCCTCCCAAGACCCCTGTTATAGTCATGGCTTCTTAACACTGTCCTTTCTACAACCAATAAGGGGCTGGTTTTTAAAACAAATCCAACTAAGTTTCCCTTCCCCAACAGCTCTCCTTAGCAGTGAGTCCCAAACAGGGGTCACTTTTAGCTGTAACAGTGATTTAGGGTCATACACACAGTCACTGCCAGGAGCCACAGATGCCAAAGGTCTCATATATAAAACACATAGTTATCAAAATGCCCACAGATCCTTCTAAGAAGCCCCAATAAAAGAACAGCTCCCCAGAAGATACATAATTTCCCCTGTGAC
Source organism: Dasyprocta punctata (assembly GCA_004363535.1). Classification (NCBI taxonomy): domain Eukaryota; kingdom Metazoa; phylum Chordata; class Mammalia; order Rodentia; family Dasyproctidae; genus Dasyprocta; species Dasyprocta punctata. The sequence goes on along the minus strand of RJWM01016031.1, from coordinate 31,164 downwards.
CATGCCCCCACCTACCTTTCTAGGCTTGATGCCCACGTGACTGCCGCCTACCTGACACCCTCCCAGAATGGCATCCAGTGCCTACACATATTCCTGCCTCTCACTTGGCTGCCTGTATCTGTTTTCTTTACATGGCAGTCCGTCCCTCCTTCTCCTGTCCTCAATCTACCTTGTGCTTAAGATGTAGGACCCAGCTCTCAGAAATCCCTCCTTGAGCCCATATGCCCTCCTTAGCTCCCCGTACCCCATGACACCCCACTATGGTGGGCTCCCCTTTGTGTACCTTCCATCGTTCCTACCCGGCTTTCAAACTACCTCCTGATGGGCCTGCCTCTTCTCCTGAACTATGCCTTCTTGATCTTTGCATCCCAAGTACTTGTCCATGATAAATCTGTAAATACTGAATGAATGAACAAGAGATTCGTTGATAGGTTCTGCCATAGACTAGCTAGTCTCTGATGTGCAAATGGAATCCTAGCTTTGACAGAGATCTCAGTCTGTCCCCCAGGATCTAACCTATCATCCTCCTTTTAGTGATCAGAACCCCTTGAGTTCTAGCCAGACCCAAGGCCGCCCAAGCAGACATTACATTTCCTAGCCTTGGTGTGTCCACATGATTATGTTCTGGACAGTGGTAAAGAGGGGACACCAGACATGTAACTTCAAGGTCACAGCCTCACAAGGAAACTGCTCGTCCATACACTGGAATGTAGAGGGTAAGTTGTCTTCAGCAAGTCAGATGAAAACAAGACACTTCATACAAGAAACAAGGCAGGGGGATGTGAAGCAGAGCTGCCTACAAGCTGCCACCTACCAACCGGACTGTTTTGTGAGGGAAAAGAAATCGTCCAGCTTCCTCAGGTCATTGCTATATTCTCAGTGTTAAGCAATCAAGAGAATTTCTTTATTCTTTTCCATATTGTTTCTCAAAGATAAACTTAATTGTAACATTGTATTTTCTTTGTGGCAAGTTGCACACCACTTTTTCTACTCTCCTTCTTAAATTCTGGTTTTTCTGAGGAAAGTAAATAACCTATATTTAACAGAAAAAAGGAGCTGGCCATGATCAATCTAGGGATTAATAAAAACAAAACAGATAAAATAATTCACTAAGATTTCCATTTTAATTTATTAAATTTTTTAGCTTCAACTCACCCGTGAAATATTGAGTATCTACTACCTTACTATAGTTGAGATACAAAATTCACTCATGTGTCTGGAAGGTGAATGGATTACAGGGTGCAGGCCAGAAGAGGGGGATCACAGAGGCACGACCTGGAAGGGTTCATCTCCCTACTTGCCCCCTTCCTTCTCTCTCTCCACTTCCTGTCTGCCACGAGGCGGGCAGCTCTCCCCTGCCAGACTCTTCTACCACGCTGCTTCAGCCTAGGGCTGGCCAACCACGCAAGGTCTGAGACTTCTAATACATGAGCCAGAATAACCCTCCCCTCCCTTCAGTTGCAGTTGTTGGGTATTTTGCCTAGCTATGGGAAATATGTCCAGGATATTATAATCAGATCAGAAGGATCTGCTTTTGGAAAACTTGTAACTTGATAGACTGTGTCTCTGTGTGTGTGAACATGTACACATGTGTATGCATGTGCGTGGCCAAAGGTTCCCACCCTATATGGAAGACAAATGCAAAGAAACCTCTATTAAAAGGAAAAAGGAAGTAACTTTGAGAAAGAAGAAAAAATGAGTTTCAGGGATTCAATTTAATTAACATTAAAGACCCAGGCTAAGCACACACCAGCCCTACTTGGTTCTGCAGGATCAAAAGCTAGTAAGACACATTCTGTTCTCTGCTCTCAAAATTTGTAGAAGAGAGAGAGAAAAAGGTAACAAAAGTCATAATACAAAGTGAAAATTATACAAAAGAAATTTGTACAAGATAGAGAAGAGGAAAGAAGGAACGATTTACAGCTGCAGCTCAAGAAGGTGCCAAGAAAGGTATCCTAGGGATACAGGAACTGGACAAGAAGGCACGGTGTTATGACTTGTGTCGAGCTGTTCCCCCAAAGCCTCAAGCAGTCATAGATGGGGCTATTTCAGAGGTGGCTGGATCTAGAGTGTGTGATGCTGGGATTAAGTGTGATTACTAAACTAGTCCACTGATTGGTTTGCCATAGTTCTGAGTGTAGATAATGGGAAGGCTGTGTGTGAATGCTACCTGCCCTAAGGGCTTATAGCCAGAATACAAGATAAGGGAAAGAAAGAGGGCTGCAGTAGTCTCTTGTTGCTTGCTTCCTGACTACTTCACTGCTCTGCTGCCTTCCTGCTTCTGCCTGCCACGAACTGTTCCTCCTCTGCAATGCCCCTCAGCCACGCTCCCCCACCTTGGAGCCAGTCAACTGTGAAATGAAAGTACTGATAGTGCAGTACAGTTTCCGCAGCATCTGTTATTAAATTGAAATTCCATAAATAAACAATTTGTAAGCTTTAAATCATGCACCATCCTGAGTCGTTTGATGAGCTCTTGTGCTGCCTCATTCTGACCTACTTAGCACATGACTCATTCTTTTGTCCAGCATATCCTTGCTGATATGTTACCTGACCACCATTAGTCCCTCAATAGGTAGCTCAGTTATCAGACTGACTTTTGAGGTACTGGAATATTTGTGTTCGAGTAAACCTTCCTTTACTTAATAATGATTCTAAAACACCACAGAAACAGTGCTAACAATTTTATTTTATATATATATATAATTACTATAAATATTCCATTCTATTATTTACTGTTACTAATCTCTTACTGTGTCCAATTTAAAAATAAACTTTTACCATAAATGAAAAACAGAATATATTTTGTTTGGTACTATCTATGGTTTCTGGGGATCTTAGAACATATCCCCATAGGAAAAAAGGAACTGTGGTATATGAAAGTAGATCTTCCTTCATTTCAAACCTCCAGCATTATTTAGAACAACTTTAGATTCAGTTCGTGCCTATTTTAAATGTCATTAAAATGTACCTGTACGTGTAGATTTTTCATCTCCATAATCCTTCTAGGATATTACATTATAAATCATATCGAAAGTTCTAATAATGACATCCAATTAAAAAACAGATTAAGAGACTCATAGGGAAAGCACCTCTAAGATTAATGAGAATGTTATTTCAACTTGAAAACTGCCTTAGAACTTGTTACCACAATTTTGAACATTAATTATCTCTGCTATTTTAAGCTCTGCCTTTAAAAAGTTATTTCTCCTACTTATTAGATGACAAAATCAGAATAGTACTACACAATTATATAACTCTTAAAACATATGCACTATATATATATACACACACACATACACTTCACGTAGAATACTTTGAGCATTATGAATTAATGGCAGCATTTTCTTTTTTTTAGTACATATTTATCATAGATTTGGATCACATTCATTATAGGAAATCTGTATCTGTGTGTAATATATCTCAATTCTTTTTTCCCCATTCTCCTCATCACCCTTCAACCCATCCTCTCCTCCCCACTTTTAAAAGCTTTACTTCCATCTTTTTCCTTCCATTCTCTTTTATTTTCCTTTTTCTCTTCTTTCCCTTCCACTCTCCCCTCCTTGGCTTCCCTTCCAATTTGAACATTTTCTTCCTACTTCTTGATACCCATCATAAATTTTGGTCTTTATTTGCACTTTTGGTTTCTCACATACAAGAGAAACAATGTGATATTTAAACATATGTATCTGATCTATCTCACTTAAAAGTATAGTGTCAAGTGCATCCATTTACCTAAAAACGTCTTAAGTTTATCCTTCTTTATGAAAGAGCAATACTTCATTGAATGTAAAAACTGTATTTTCTTTATTCATTCATCCATTGATGGGCATCTAGGCTCATTTCAAGATTTGACTATCAGAAATTGTGCTGCTATAAACATAGGTGTGCATACATCGCTGTGGTAGGATGCTTTCTTAACTCTTTCAGGAAGAAGAAAAATAGCTGGGTCAAATGAAATGTCTACCTTTAGTTTTTGGATGAATCTCCACACTGATTTCCATGGTGGTCCCACTAGTCTACGCCCCACCAACAGAGGAGAAGGGTTCCTTTTTTCCCACAACAGTTTGGGAAGTATGACCATTTTCACTATATTAACTCTGCATATTCAAAAACGGAATTTCTTCCATTTTCTGCTATCCTCTTCAATTTGCTTTTTCAGAGTACTACAGTTTTCAATGTATAGGTTTTTCACTTCCTTTGTTACATGGATTCCTAAGTATTCTGCTTTTCTTAATGCTACTGTGAAAGGTGTAGTTTCCCTAATTTCTATCTCAGTGAGTTTGTTATTCATTTACAGGAATGCTATTGATTTTTGAGTGTTGATTTTATATACTGCTATACTGCTGAATTTGGTTATTAATTCTAGGAGTCTTAATTCTGGGGTCTTCTATGTAGAGTATCATATCATCAGCAAATTATAATTTAACTTTTGCCTTTCCTATCCATATTCCTTTTATTTCTTTTTCTTTTCTAATTGCTATAGCTAATGCTTCCAGAACTATACTGAATAGGAGTGGTGATAGTGGCCATCCTAGTCTTGTTCCTGATTTTAGTGGAAGTTTTCAGTTTTTGACCATTTAGTAAGATGTTGGCAATTGGTCTGTCATAGGCGGCTTTTATCAGATTGAGATAAAGACTGTCTATTCAATTCTCTACAGGATTTTTATCATGAATAGGTACTGGACTTGGTCAAATGCCTTTTCTGCATCTACTGAAATGATCATGTGGTTTTTGTCTTTGATTTTATTGATTTGGTATATTATGTTTATTGATTTGGATATACTAAACCATCCCTGCATCCCTGGGATGAAACCTACTTGGACATGGTATATAATCTTCTTGATGTTTTGCTGCATTCTGTCTGCCAGTACCTTATTGAGAATTTTTCTTTATCTGTGTTAATTAGGGAGATAGACCCACAGTCCTCTTTTTTTGGTTGGCTCCTTCTCTGGTTTTGGTATTGGGGTTATGCTTGCTTCCAGGAATTACTTTGGAAGTATTACTTCCCTTTTGATTTCATTAAAGAATTTGAGGAGTAGAGGCATTAGATCTTCTCTAAATTTCTTGTAGAATTCAGCAGTGAATCCATCAGGACCTGAGTTTTTTCTTTATTGGTAGTTTTTTAATTAATTCTTCAATTTCATTGACTGATACTGGGTTATTTAGAATTTTTATTATCTTCTTGGTTCAGCTTTGGTAGTTCATATGTATCTAGGAATTTATCTGTTGTCTGAGTTTTCAAATTTAGTAGAGTACAGGTTCTCAAAGTATGTATTGATCTTCTAGACTTCTGCAGGATTCACTGTGATTTCATCTTTCTCCTTCCTAACTGTATGGATTTGGGGTTTTTTGTTTTGTTTTGTTTTGTTTTGTTTTGTTTTGTTTTGTTTTTTGAGGAGGTTGGCTAAGGGTTTGTCAATTTTATTTAATCTTTCAAAGAACCAACTCTTTGATTCATTGGCTCTTTGTACTGTTTCTTATTCTCAATTGTATTGATTTCTGTTCTGATCTTTATAATTTCCTTCCTTGTATGTGCTTTGTAACCACAGCATTTTCAACAACAATCAATATTAAATAAGGTAATGAGTCAAAACAGTCTCATGTAAATAAAACTACAGACTCAATGCTTTGGAAAACATAATTAAGAAAAACATAATCAGCAGATACCCTGAGCCATGTCTACATACCTGTGTAAGATCTGAAGCCTGCTTTAAAATTCTTTTTTTCAATTGCTCTGCTTTCTTGGCATGAAAAGAATTGCTTTGACTCTGGATAACAAATATAACTTCTTTCAAATCTAGAACAAAAAAAAAGTTTTCAGATTTTTCTTTCATTAACAATGATTGAAATAAACTTGAAAACAAGTTAAAAAAAAAAACAACTACAAGTCAAGCAATAAACTCTTGGGGGAAGAAATCTCTTTGTATCTAATTATAGAGACAAAATCTATCTTTTTAAACTTATTTCCAAAATGTCCTTACTAGAAGTTAGCAAGTAAATAAGCTCACTGTACTAGACCAAGCTTGTGGTAATAAACCGTGAATGCGCTCCTACATCTGTCAAAAAGAATGTGTGAAAGTATGCAACGTCTAGGACACTATTCTCCCGAGTAACTAAAAATCCGATGTTTACAAGGAGCCTTCCAACAAATTTCTCATAATCCTACCCTGTGCTGCAATTTGTTATGATACTAAGTGTGTCCCCAAAATGCATATGTTGAAGTCCTAAACCTCAGTATTTCAGAAAGTGATCTTCTTCGGAATTGGGTCTTCACAGAGGTCATCAAGTCAAAGTAAGGCCATCGGGAGGACCCTAATCCACTATGACTGATAGCCATTAGAAGGGAAAATTTAGACAGACAGACACATATGCACAGCAGGAAGATGATGTGAAGACACATGAAGATGTTCCTTTTCAAACCAAGGAGAGACGCCTGGAACAGATGCTCCTTCATGGCCCCTTGTAGTCGCCAGAAGGAAACCACTGTGCCAACACCCTGATCTCAGACTTTAGCCTCCAGAACTGTGACACAATTTCTTTTTTATGCCACCTGTATTAGTCAGCTGTCTGTTACTGTGAAAAACTGCCCAAGGTAATCAACTTAAAAATAGGAAAGACTTGGTCTGGCTCACAGTTTTGGAGGTTCCAGTGCAGTTACATGGCCCTGTTGCTTTGGGCCTGTGGTAGAACAGTACATCATGGCAAGAATGTCTGGTTCACCTCAGGGATCAGGAAACAAAGCAGGAAGTTCCAATATCCCCTCCATAAACACACTCTCCATGAATTAACTTTCTTTTACTAGGCCTCACCTCTTAAAAGTTCCACCACCTCCCAACTTTGTCATGTGCTGGGGACCAAGTCTTTAACCCTACCCTAGCAAACTAGTATGCTAGTTTTAGAATGCTCTGCATGGCCCTGCAGTGACACTAACGATGACTGCATAAGTCCACTGAGTTAACAAGGATTTGCAAATAAGTAACTTAATAATCCCTATAGTACCTTGAAACACCTAGCCAGAATTAAATGTTATCTCCAGGAAACCAGCAGCAACAATTCCCACAGCAGAGCACTAGCCAGAAGTGCTGTACAAAGCCCAGCTACAACACGCAGATGGTATTTACCAGTCCACTAACGACGGATCTCAAGGCAACCAGCTTTTTGTAATGGTGAGCCAGGAAGAAATCCTAGTATGTCATGCCCACCTGGCTGGAGAAGAACCCTAGAAATCCTGCCAAGAGGGGCAGTTGCTCAGGCTACACACCAAACAAGCACATTTAGTCTTCCCAGGTTTCAAATCTGTAATAAAGAAATATAAATAGCCATGACAGCAGCACTGTGCCACTGGACAAGGGTATAGGCAGAAAAGGGATGTCACAAAAATTTTGATAACCAAATTTATAGCAGATCATTATTGGGACCTTCCCCTACCCCTCAAGTGTTCCTCCCGCATTTCAGCTCAGGGACACTACTTAGATTTTTAATTGTATTTCACTATATTTTATTGTCCTTATGTTATTAGTTACATAGTTCCATCTTTTACCCACTTGCTCAAACATTCAGATAGCTCCACAGATAGCTCCACAGTGAGCTGTCTAGAACCTAAAAGTAATTCAAAATGCTCTTTTGTTAAAACTCAATACAAAATATAAAAGAGCATGCTGAATAACCTATTGAATTTGACCTAATTTCTTTTCTTTAGGAGTTTGTATAAATAGGAACATTGTGTATGTCCACCTCTATTTTAAACAGCTTCTTGGCTCTCTGTTCACTGAGGACATACATATCATAACATAAAAGGTGTCTTATAAATAAATAAATGGTGTCTTATATTTCAACTGATATGTTATCTTCGACCCAAAACATCTGAAATATTAATATATACTGACATATCAAAAGAGGAGTTACAAAAATTTCTTTTTGTTCAGAAAGGAGTAAAGCTTCAGGGGATACATTTTTCAAAATTTAATAAAGTTGAAGATGCATATTCTCAATGATCCAGAAATTTCACTCCTATTAATCACCCTTGAGAAACCCTCATACTGTGTACAAGGATGTATAACAAGAGTGCCCATAGTGGCATTATGTAAAGAAAAAAAATGGAAGCAACTCAAATAGATACTAATTAGATATATAAATCAGAATACTATCCAGCAATAAAAATTAACTAGCACTCCATGTGCCAATTAACCTCATATAAAAACTAATTAAGAGAGATTCAATGTGGCTGACTATAGAAAGTCACATCAGAGATACTCAGAAAAGATTCACCAAATACACAGGTATGAAATGGGGAGAAGTGCTCATATCCTGAAACCAAAAATTAATATGAAAGATGATACAGGTGGATAAAATACAACATTTCTTGAAAAGGGGACATGATCCCACCACTGCTGATCCTTAACCCTTCCAAGGAGCAGCCGGCCTGAAGGAATGAACTTCCACTGGAGGCCAGACTCCTGGAGCAGACTATGTACAAACAGGAGAATCTGAGGTAGCAAGAAATCCTCAACAGTGACCACCATTATGCTACAAGGGAAAGCACCCTAAATGAAGCCCAGGGACTGTGTCAGATTTTACTGGCTGGAAAGGAGAAATTTTGAAACAGTCAGTTAAGGATTTCAGCACAAAAAATAGGACAGGTCAAAGCACAGACTTCTGGGCAACAAACCAGTTGGAAAATATCTGAGCAAGAACACGAAACTGCTCAGCCCAAAGCACAGCAGGAGTCATGGGACATTGGCAGAAGGTGAAGGGAAGCATGATGTGAGAAAAATTATTCCACATTGCTATGGGTACGGTCCTGTGTTCCTGCCCCCCAAAGCCTCATGTAATCATGGATGGGTCTGAGTTTGGTGTCTGTGATTGGTCTGTTGTCTGGCGCTGGGATTGATGGTGTGAGTGTTGCACCCACCCAGTTGTGGAGCCGACATACAGTGTAAGGGCAGGAGAAGTCGTGTCCTCTCTCTCTTGCTGGGTTTGCACCTTGTGATCTGCAGCCCACGAATGGCTAATCCCCCAGCCGTGCTGCCTTGGAGCCAACTGTGTATGGACTGAAACCCCCAAGAACTGTAAGAAATAAATCTTTCCTTCCCTAATTTTGGGCATCAGGTATTCTATCTCAGCAACGAGAAAAAAGTAAGTAAGACACACATCCTCCTCTTCCTCTCAAATTACTTGAGGTAGTTGGATCATGGGTCAGAGACAAAAGACTACAGTTAAACTCTGCCCAAAGCACAGCCTGCGTGAAGGAGTCAGGATGGAGAAACTGACACCCCTCATCAGAGGCTGGAGACAGTCCACAGACAGAGGGGAAATCGGTCAGTGAAGCTGCCTATAAACTGAGCAACTAGGGCAAGAAGGGACCTGGGTGGCCCCTCGGGTTTCCTGGCATAGTGGTCACATGGGAAGTGTATGTACTTTCTCTTGTTGGGATGTTTGATCTAGGTTCCTGTAAAATTTTGTTTTTTGTTTGTTTGTTTTTGTTTTTCCCTTTTCTCCCCACTCCCTTTTTTGTTTTGATGTAGTTGTTTATTTTCTGGCCCTATTCTCCCTTTTCCTTTCCTTCATGTCTATCTTCTGCATCAATACTATCCTATAACTTTTATCTGTTTCTTCCACTTTTTAATTCCTTTCCAGTTGCTTAATCATACTTTGCTCTGTCATTCCTATTTTCTTTTGTACTTTTTGTCCTCCCTAGTCTATTCTTTTTGTCTTCCTTATTTTACCTATCTCTTCGTCTTTCTTTTCCTCTCTACCACAGCTTTCCTCAATACCACATACTCCTCCCTTCTCCTACATTCTGTCCCTGCCCACACAAATACACATACATATGTACCAATGCACATGTACATACATATAAGAGGAACAAGAAAAAACAAGGCAACATAGGTCTCCAGGGTCTCCCAATTCTCCCAAAGCCAATGGAGAGGAAAGCAAATGCTAGATAGTAGAGCTTTACAAACTTATTAAAGAAGAGGTAAGAAAACTTGGTGTCCTGGTTACTCTTTACTCCTTGCTGAGACAAAACACCTGACACCCCAAATTAGGGAAGGAAAGGTTTATTTAGCTTACAGTTGTTGGAGGTTTCAGTTCACAATCAGCTGGCTCCAAAGGCAGGGTGGCATGGCACAGGAACAACACTTCAAGGCAGCAGCCAAGCAAAAGCAGCCAGAGTAAAAGGGGGGGGGGAGCAAGCCTCTTCTCCTCCTTTATATAGTACACAGGACACGCCCCCCCCAGGGTGGGTGTAGCTTCACAAACATCCTTGCCTTCCTTTGCACAGGATGAGGATGTTTACAAAGTAAGACCCCTGGCTCCCTCCTGAGTCTCCCAGTTAAACTTCTGACCTTCTCAAATTGTAACAATGACCAGGTAACTGCTTGTACTCTACACCCCAGGATGTAGAGCTGCTGCCTTAAGTAATTAAGCTGCTAGTCTTCTCAAGTTGACACAATGTATAAACCGTAACACCTGGCAAGTTCAAAGAAGACATGATCCCAAAATTCATGAAGCTATCACACAAACTGACCAATGTGGATAAGGGAGAACCAAAAAATTGGAAGAACAGACTAAAACAGTTCAAAACATGAATGACAAATTTACCAAAGCTATAGATCTCATGAAAAGGTATTAGACAGAAATATTGGAAATAAAAAATCATATAGAATTCATAAACTGCAGAAATGAGCAAGGTGAAGAGAGTTTCTGGAATCAAGCACGAAATGACAAATCATGACGAAGTCTTAAAAATAATATGAGGAAGATCATCTATCAGCTACTGGACCACTGGCTAACTGGAGCTAGACAAAAACTACAAGGCAACATACATGGAATAAAAAATATCTGTTCATTAAAAATCATCATAGAAAACTTTAGGGGGAAAGACTGCAACATACAGGTTAGAGAGGTTTACAGAACGCCACCTAACTATGATGATACAAGAAGTTCCACATAACACATCTTAGTCAAAATCCCAGATTTCCAACAAAAAGACAAAATTGTAAAAGGTGTCATAGCAAAGCAAAAAACCACATGTAAAGGTAAACTATTTAGGATTACAACAGACTTCTTGACACAAATTTTAAAGGGTCAGGAGGGCCTGGACTGAAGTATTTCAAGCCCTAGAGCAAACAACCCAGATGGATATATCCTGCAAAACTTTCTTTCAAAATAGATGGAGCAATAAGAACATTTCAAGAAAAAAAAAAAAAACAACTTAAGAGACACATGAACACCAAGCCAGCATTCTTAAATTTACCCAAAAATGAAGTACTGACAGAGACAACAAAGCCAAGTACAGAGAGAACAAATACATCAAGCAAGGCAAACAGATAAACAAAAAAGGAATATTAAAGAAATCACCAATAGAAAAAGAATGCAATGACAGTACTAAATCAGAAACTTTTAGTAATAACTCAATATTCACAGCCTTAACTCTGCAATTAAAAGACACAGATTGACAGACTGTATCAAAAAACAGAATCCAAATGTTTACTGCATTCAAAAAACTGAAGTAATCCAAAAGGCATTCACAGACTAAAATCAAAGAATGGAGCTCGGCATGGTGGTGTGTGCCTGCAATCCCAGCACTTGCGAAGCTGAGGAAAAAGGATTACTGAGAAGTTGAAGCTAGCCTGTCCTCCATGTGAGTTAAGGCCAGCCTGAGCTACATAGCGAGATTTGGTCTCAAAAAAAAAAAAAAAAATCAAAAAAGAATGAAAAACAATATTCCATGTACTAAAACCCCAAAAGCAAGCAGAGGTAGCAATTTTATACTCAAACTAAACTTCAAGCTAAAACTAGTCAGAAGAAACAAAACAGGTTACCATATACTAGTTAAAGGGACAATCCAAAGAACGGTTTTAATTACATATGCAGCAAATACTGGAACACTTAACTCCATAAAACAAACACTGCTAAACATAAAAGATCAAATAAACACCAATACAGTCATAGTGGGTAACCTCAATAGCCCACTTTTGGAGATATCAACTGAGCAAAAAACCAACAAAGAAATATCAGGGCTGAATCATACTTTTGAAGAAATGGTCTTAATAGATAGCTACAGAGTGAGTGTTCTACCCTATTACAACAAATATACATTCTTCTCAGCAGCACACAGAACTTCTTCCAAAATAGACCACATACTATTCTATAATACCAGCTTTAATAAATACAAAAGAAACAAAACCACCCCATGTGTACTATCATACCATTGTGCCTTAAAAGTAGAAATCCATTAAAAAAAAACAGAAAATTTTAAAACACCTGGATTATTTATTTATTTTCTTTCTTTCTTTATTTATTTTTTGTACTGGGAATCAAACTCAGGACCTTGTATTTGCCAGGCAGGCGCTGAGCCACTGAGCTATATCCCCGGCCCCAATACCTGGATATTTAATGGCATACTGCTGAACACACAATGGGTCATAAAAAAAATCAAGGAAGATATTAAACAATTTCTGAAATCAAGCAATAATGCCAGTATAACACACCAGAATGTATGGGACACAATAAATGCAGTACTAAGAGGGAAGCTTACTACAATCAATGTTTACACCAGAAGGATAGAGCAAGCTCACATAAATAACCTAATGATGAACCTCAAGATACTCAAAGAACAACAATCTAAATCCAAACCGAGTTTAAAATGATAAATCATAAAGATAGGAGTGGAAATTAATGAAATTGAGACTAAGCAATACAATACAAAAGAATCAATAAATCAAAGAGCTTGTTCTTTGAAACAAAAAACAAAATAGATAAACCCTTAGCCAAACTTACCAAAAAAATGAGAGAAAAGACTCAGATCAACACAATTAGAAATGAAAATGATGAAATCACAATAGACACCATCAAAATCCAAAAAAACAGTAACTACTGCGAAAAAATTATACTCCAACAATTTGGAAAATCTTAAAAAGACAGATTCCTAGATTCCTATGAATTACCAAAACTAAATCAACAAGACATTAAAAATTCTGAATACTCCAATAACAAGCAATGAAACTGAGGTAGTAATTTAAAAAATAATTATCAAATAAGATAAAGCCAGGAAATTGAAAGGGAAAGAGAGGTTCCAAACTCATTTCTAGAAGCCAGTATCATTCTGATTCCAAAACCAGACAAAGACGCAACTAAAAAAGAAAACTACAAGCCAATCTCCTTAAAAACATAGATCTGACAAATCATTAAAAGGATCATGCACCATAACAGATTTCATCCCAGGCTCACATGTATGGTTCAACATACTCATGCACCACATACCCAGAAGCAAGAACAAAAATCACATGATCATATCAATAAATGCAGAAAAAACTTTTGACAAAATCCAACACTTACTCATGATTAAAAAACAAACTGAAAAAAATACATATAGAAGAATCTTTCCTCATCTGGAAAAGCCATGTAGGACAAACCAATGGCCAATATCATATTACATGGGGAAAAGCTGAAAGCTTTCCCTATAAAATCAGGAATAAGACAAGGATGTCCACTATCATCACTCTGTAAAATATAGTACTCTAAACATTAGCTAGAGCAATCAGTCAAGAGAAAGAAATAAAAGAGACACATATAGGAAAGGAAGACATTGAATTATCATTATTTGCAGATGACATGATCATCTGTATAGAAGACCCAAAAAATTCCACCAAAAGACTCCTAGGGTTAATAACCAAATTTGGCAGTGTCACAGGAAATAAAATCAAAGTCAGTAGTGTTCCTGTACACCAATAATGAGCTCACTGAGAAAGAAATTAGGAAAACAATACCATTCATAATAGCATCGAGAAAACTAAATATTTAGGAATTGACTTAACCAAAAAAAGTAAAAGACCCCTACAGTGAAAACTATAGAACTCTGAGAAAGATCAAAGGGGACAATAGAAAAAAGCAAAGATATCTCCTGTTCCTGGATAAGCAGAAGCAATATTGTCAAAATGGCCATACTTCCAAAACTAAATCAACAAGACATTGCCATTCAGATTTGACATAATCCCAATCAAAATAACCCCCAAGTGCCCATCAAAGAATGGATAAAAAAGATGTGGTATTTTTATACAATGGAGTACTACTCAGCTATTAAGAAAGATTGCATTGAGACTTTTATAAGTAAATGGACACGACTTGAGACCATACTCACAAGTGACATAAATCAAACCCACATGTGTAAATACCATATTGTCTCCCTAGTGTAAGAAACTGAAATGTATATATGATCCAAAATCTACACTAAATACTATGTAAGGGGAAAAAACTGCTCGAAGAGCAAAAGTAATTGGGAAGGGAAAAGGGGAAAAGAGGGAAGGGAAAAGGAAAAGATATAAATCTGTATATATGTATATGTAAGATAACTAAAACGAACATACTGCTGAATATATTAGATATTGAGAAAGAACAGTTAATACTCATATGGTTAGATCAATTTTACATGTCTATATCTGTTAATGTAAACAACCATTTTGAAGATAATGATACGCAATATTGCAACCATTGTCAAGTTTCTATCATCCTGTTTTGTAAACCTGTAATGTTACTGTTGTGCATTCACTCTAGTCGTTTGTCTCTTTTGCTTTTTGTCTTTCTTATATGTGTCTTTTTCTCTTAAATAAAAAAAAAAAAACTACAGCATTCCTCACATAACTACAGAAAACAATCATAAAATTCACGTGGATCCAAAAAAGACCTAGAGTTGCAAAAGCAATCCTAGGTAACAATAGCAAAGCAGGAGGATCACAATACCTCACTTCAAGTTATACAACGAGAATATAATGATTTTTTAAAAAAGCATAGTCTTGGCACAAAAATGGACATGTGGATCAATGAAACAGAAAAGAGCATGCAAAAACAACTCCAGACACATTCAGCTATTTGATCTTTGACATAGAGACAAAAATATACGCTGGAGGAAGCTAATCTGTTTGGCCAATGGTTCTGGGAAAACAGAAAAGAAGACTGAAACTAGACCTGTATCTCTCACCATGCATCAAACTAAAATAAAAATGGAAAAAAGATCTAAATACTAAAACAGAACTTAAACTACTGGAAGATAAAATAGATAAAACTCTCGAAATTATAGGTGTAGGCAAGGACTTTCTGAACAGAATTCCATTGCACAAGAAGTAACACCAAGAGTCGACAAATGGGATTATATCAAATTAAAAAGCTTTCTACACAGCAAAGGAAACAACCAGCAAAATCAAGAAACAACCTGAAGAATGGAAAATATTTTTGCTAGCTACAACTCAAAGAACTAATACCTAGAATATGTAAAGAGCTCCAAAAATTAGATCCTGTAAACTTAAGTAACTCAATCAAAAATAGACAACTGAAGTGAACAGACACTTCTCTAAAGAAGAAATACAAATGGGAAATAAACACACAAAAAAATGTTCCTTGTTGGCCATTACAGGAACTCAAAACAACACTAAGGTTTTATCTTACTCCAGAAAGAATGACGATCATCAAGAGTTCAAATAATAGCAAACATGGGCATGGCAGTGGTAATAAAAGGAACCCGCCTACATTGCTGGTGGGAACATAAACTAATAAAATCATTATGAACATTTCTCAATAAACTAAAAATATAAATTCCATTTGACCTAGCTATTCCCCTTCTAAGTGTCTCCCCAGAGACATCATATTACAGCAATAGGTGCATACTAATGTTTACATAACATAATAGCAGAATCATAGAAGCAGCCTATATGTCCATTAACAGATGAATGGATAAAGAAAATGTATACATAATGGAGTACTACTGAACTACATAGAAGGATAAATTTAAGACAGTCATAGGAAAATGGATGCACCTTGAAAACATGTTAAGTGAAATAAATTAGACATGCAAGTTGAAAGATAAAGAAAATATATACATAATGGAGTACTACTCAATTACATAGAAGAATAAATTTAAGACATTCATAGGAAAATGGATGCAGCTTGAAAACAAAATGTTAAGTGAAATAAATTAGACATGAAAGTTTAAATACCATATGGTTTCTCTCATATGAAAAATTCAAACTACAAATAAAGAGAAAAATAAAAGATTGCTAAAAAGAAACAGGGAGGTAGATCTTTTGCAAATGGGACAGGGACCAAGAGACCAAGGGTGGGGAGATGTGGGGGCAGGGGAAAGGGAAGTAAAAAGATTTAAGATATGTCATACACATGTAAAATTACCTACAATGGCTGTAATAATTGTATGTCACAAACATAAACTAAAAATAATAATGAGAATAAGTGAAGGAATCTAGAGACAGAGGGAGGGAGGGGGTAGAAAGTAGAAGGAGAATTAAAAAAACAAGATATGTTAAGTAAATATACCTACCACCAATGTGAGCATCATGTAATGCAAGCATGCACTAATAAAAACATTTAAAAAAATAAACCAGTACTATATGCATCAATCTAGATACTACAGATGAATCTCACAGATATAATGCTGGTTAAAAAACAGTTGCATAAGAATAACTATTTAAATCGTTAACAAAAATATAAGCAGGAATATACATAAAGCAAATATAGAGTATACATATGCATACATCTCATGTAAAAGTACATAAAATGTTACATGAGAATGAAAAACGCCAAATGAAGGTAACAGCTAAAAGATTTCAGCTGCGTTAGTACCATCTTATTTCTTCACCTAGGCCAGTGGTGGAGAAACTTAAGGCACACATGCTGCAGTGGACTGTTGAGATCACTGAAAGCTCTAAAACGTTCACCATCACTGAGTTAGGTGGTATTTGTTATATTTCTCTTTATAGCTTTTCATATGTTCAAATTATTACATAATAAATTCTTTAAAAGTGAAGATCTGTCAAAAGGTTAATCCTGTGCTCACCACAGTAACCCACTCCTGCCACTTCTATCAGCTCTGCAAAGCTCCCACTGTGCTGCTCAAAAAGACAACAGCTCTACAAAAGGAAAAGGCTTTGCAAGAACAGAAGGAATTCTGTAATTGAATCTTGTCTGAGTGATATATTTCTCCTTCTTAACATAGCCACTAAGAAATATGCTGGTCCTCCCCTCTTGTGTGCTGCACTTCGTGCTTAATACACATAATGTTCAGCAAATGTCTTCCAAATACCTACTAAGCACAAGGCTCTGGGCTGCAAAGATAAACAAGGATAGCGGTAGACTGGCATGTCAAACCTAGTTCGAGAAACAGGCCTCAATAACCGTCTTAAGTTATTTTTCTCTCATTGCTGAGACAAAATACCTGACACCCAAAACTAAGGAAGGAAAGGTTTATTTAGCTCACAGTTTGTGGAGGTTTCAGTCCATAATCAACTGGTTCCAAAGCAGGGTGGCATGGCACAGGGCAACAGTTCAAGGTGGCAGAAGACAGTAAAAGCAACAAGGGCAAAAAAGGCAAGGAGTGGGGGACAAACCTCTTTTCCTCCCTTATATTGTATGTAAACTACCCACCCTCAGGTGGGTGTAGAACTCACACCATCTCTGTGCCCTCCTCTTGCACAGGCTCAGGATATTCACAAAGTGAGAACCCTGGCCCCCTGTTGAGTCACTTAGTTAAACTTCTAAACTTCTCAAGTTGACACAATGAACAACATCCTAGAGCAGTAAGGGCAAGTCCTCTACACCCAAAGATGTAGAACTGCTGAGTTACTGGGTTAAGCTTCTAGACTTCTCAGGTTGACACAAAGCTTATCAACCATAAGAGTAACACAAAGAAGTAGGGGGAACCCAGAGCCAGGCTCAGAGTACTATATAGTAGGTAGGGCTAGCTCAAGGAGAGCTTCTGGGATGAGGGATTTCCAGGGTTTTCTTTGAACAACTGCAGTTTTCTGCAAACTCACACACAGAGGGGAGCAGGTTAGTGGCAGAGGAAGAAACAGGGTTATTGCAGAGCCACGTTCTGCCTTATCTCTGCAGCATCCCTGAGTGCCCAGCCACTCAGACAAGGATAGGGCACACCACGGGTCACAAAGTTAGGGAGAGGCAGACTCAGTCTGATCAGATCATAAAGAATTTATACACCATGCTAAGGGACTTGGACTGCAGATTAATTGCTTTCCAACCAAGGAAGAGCCTCAGGTGCCAAGTGGGGCCCAGACAGCCAGACCTTCCCAGAGGAAGGGATGAGAACACTATGTTCTGGGGACAGACCAAAAAAAAAAGAGGTGGAAAGACCTTTCCTGCAGAGGGAACAGTGAATGCTTGGGATGGAAAGCCACATTATAGGACCCGGAAAATAAGTTAGGTCCGGCCAAGGAACAGAATGTGTGTAAGCGAGTCACCAGGGACAAGGCTAAAGAAGAAAGGATCACATGACAATGGTGAACAGATGACTACATACTTCTTGGTCCCAATGCACTGCAGAAAAAAACCAGGTTAGTACTGTACAGTGTGAAAACAGCTTACACATCTCTGCTGATCCTCACGTCAGCAACAAGAAATATTTTTTGACATATGACCTAAACCCTCCCTGAGCTCAATCACTCTGGCTAAGTCCAGATCCGAGAGCTCATCTGGGCAGCCCACTTACGTTAATGCCACCGAGCCACCTGATTCTCAAGCTCCCACTGCCCAGTAGATGAAGCTAATAAATAAGGCAATGCCCCTTTCCTTCACTCTTGGTTGCACTTCTCTAAACTCACTGCAACTTGCCTTCAGCAAACATTGCCGCAACTCAAGATGGATCATCCCTTCTCCTCCAGGAATGTACAACAAAGGAGTCACACACTGAATGCCTGACAATAAGGATCAGCGTAGCAGGCTAGAGGGGAAGGTAAAGAAATGCATCCCAGATGCAGACAGGATCCACTCAATGCTGAAGTCAACAGTGGGCTGCAGGGAACATTCAGAAAAGAAAGAGAACAGGAGGAAAAAGAAAAGGATGACTGAAAGAGAAACTACTCCTCTTTGGAGGTAAAAGAAACAAAAGGCTTAGCTGTTAAGTGCCCACAAGGGACCAGGCAGTTTACTAATCACTAATCCTGATCAGAAAGGGACTGGAAGAAGGACCATGCTGGCATTTTTATGAGGAAAAATCAATACAGATTCTTCTGATAGAAGGTGAGTAATAGGCAGCCTTCTGATTTAAAGCTGAGGGATAGATATGCACCCAGAGGCCTATGTAAGAAGAGCCACCCCGCTTTTGTCTTTCTTGGTGAGAGTTATTGGATACTAGTGAATCTATCAATTAGGCAATGAGCTGAAAGAGAAAAGTCCGATCCGCATATGGGCACTGTGAGCCCGTGGTTGAGGGACTCTGACTTTACTGCCAACACTGTGATGTGACTATATCAGCTCCTTAGCAGCCTCCTGGTCCTTGCATACAAAGACCAGGACAAAGAAGCCTCTGGATTTTTTTCAGATGAACTGATACCAAATTAGGCATCACTATGACTCGTCATCTGCAACTGCATTTGTGAAATAAATGTACTTGTCCAAGTAACTTTGCCTGGTTAGTTTCAAGCTCATGTTCCAGACTCAGTTCATGAACTTGTTTAATAACCAGGTACTAGGAGATCAATCAGCTGCCATAAAACTAACATTCAGACAAATGCCTAAAGTCACCAAGGTTGGCAGCCAAGAGAAAAACCTCTCCATGGAAAAGAGTAGCTGAACCATACAGGATGTTGTAACTGAGAAAACAAAAGGCAATGAACAGATGCAGCTCGTTAAATATAGCTGCTCTCTGAGCCTGTGGACCCCTGCAGACCCCGTAGCTCCAGATGCAGCTCCCCACCACAGCTCCTACATGGCAGGACAGTGCCACTCTCCTGCTCCTCTGTATAATCTCAGAATCCAAACTCGGGAGGAAAGGCCGAGAAAGCAAAGTCTGCCTCTCATTCAAAGCTCACGATCCAGGTCTCTGTAAGCTTCCCTGGGATGAAGGCCACTGACAAAACATACAACCCTGCCCACCGTGGTGCGGCACTGACTCTCCATCAACACACCAGGACATGTTTCCAGTGGCACTAAGAAGGACTAACCCACAATGCTCGCATTGTGCAGGTGAATGGAGACGTGCTTGAAAAGGAGTACAAACAAGGGTGCACATGGGTTGCAACAGAAGACGTGTTTCAAAGGGGGAAAGAGCAGCTTCCAAGGGGCCCTTGGAATGAGTCTGATGGGTGAGACTGCTTAGCTGACTCCTGAAGAGTGACTAGGTGTCTATAGGTTGAGGGGTGGGGAGCCCAGCTTAAGGAAGAGCATAGTTGGTCCTTTGCTCCCACTAAGTGTTTGGATAACATGTGAGTGTCCCCTAAAAAGATTCATGTGTTGGAGGCTTAGTCCCCAGGGTGTACTGGGAGGTAGTGGGACCTTTCAGAGGTAGGGCCTAGTGGGCAGGGCTGGGGTCACTAAGGACACTGTCCTCTCATGGGACCATGCTTGGTTCCCTCAAGAGTGACTCTTCTAAACGGTGAGCCTGAACACAGCCTCTCGAGCTTCCCATTTCACCATGTGATCTCACCTTCTCACACACGCTCCCCACCATGATGTCCTCGGCCATGGTGTGACACGGCCAGAGATGGAACAGTGAGGCCTCCTGACTTTGGAGCTAAATAAACTTACTTTCTTTGTAAGTACTCAGCCTCTGGTATTTTATTGTACAGTCTAAAAATGGATTCACTCTGCCCATGATCACAAGGACTGCGTCATACCCGTCTCCATCCTCTACAGCATCTACCTAGCACAGTACTGTATCCTCAGTGAATGGTGGCTGAGGGAATTAAATCCAGCATATTAGCTGCTTCTTCTAACACGTATCGCATGCCAATATGTCAGTCTGCAAAGTAGTTTCCCTAGGTATTTCTGATAGTCAATGTTGGGCTGGCCCAAAAACAGAGAATCTGAACAAGAGAATTTACCCCATAAATAAAATCAGAAAGAAAAATGTACTTCATTGAAATACAATTTACAACACATATACCTGAGCACACTCATCAGTTAAAAGATCATTACTTACTTAAGTCATTTTTTCTTGATATTACACTTTTCTCCAAATCCTGCATTGGAAATGAAAAAGAAAAAGAAAAATCGTATCACACAACAAAGCTAACAACACAGTGAGTAAATATGCACAGTCTGCATTAACACTTAGGGGGACTTGAAGATGGAAGTTCAGAAATAATTTCCTAACAAAATTATTTCTCAAAAAACTAAAACCAGAAATTCCATTTGACTCAGCATTCCCCTTCTAGGTATCTCTTCCTGAAAGAGAAAATACAAGCAAATCCATGTTATAGCTGCACAACGCATAATAGCTCTATCTTATTAAGTGGCCTGCATGTCCATCAACAGATAAAAGGATAAAGAAAATATGGTATTTATACACAATGAGTATTACTTTGCCATAAAGGACAAACTTGAGTCATCTATAGGAAAATGGATGTACCCTGAGACCATAGCATTAAGTGAACTAAATCAGACACAGAAAGTAAGAGTATCAGCCAGGTGTGGAACATAAGGCAGGAAGCTGAGGCAGGAGGACTGCTGAGAGTCTCAGGCCAGCCTTGGCTACAAAGTGAGTTCAAGGCCAGCCTGTCTCAAAACAAAACAAAACAAACAAGTAGAATATCACAAATTTTCTCTCATGTATGAAACCAAAGCTATACATGAATAAAGGAGATACATGCTAGGAAACAAAGACTTTGGGGAGATGGGAAAGGGGGTCAGGGAAGAAGAGATGTTAGGGAGAGAAGGTAAGGGGACCAAAATGAGTCAGTGCCATTCGTGGACTGCAGAGGGAGAGAACCAGGCCTCACCCTCACCTGGGAGGTGATCCCCACCTGGAAACCAGCACCATGCGCAGGCTGCTGTGGGAGTGGGGACAGCCACATCCAAACCTCGAGTCAGCACCATTTGTGGACTGAGAAGGGAGAGAACCAGGCCTCAGCAGGAAGGGATTTCGGTAGGGAAACCATATCATTTTCATTGTCTTGTTTGGTTGGGTTTTATTCTGTTTTGTTTTGTTTGATTATGTTAAATCTGATAGCATGAGCAGCTATTTAAAAGATTGCAAGACATATTATGGTAGCTATTTTGGATTTACTATTGGTTTTTTTTGGAGTCCTTTATTTCATTCATTGTTTTGTTTTTACTGTTTCTATTCTAATTGATTTTTACTATGTCCAAAGGTGTCTGCAGCTATTCTGAAGACAACAAAAAGCATTATGGTAACTATCGTTGGTTTTGTAAGGTCTTGAAGTCCTGCATCACTTATACTGATTTATTTTGATTGGTTTTATTCTGTTTTATTTTCCTTGGTTTTATCCTCTTTAAAAATAAAAATAAAAAAATTTAAAAAGAATGTCAGCACTGTGTTCCCTCCTTCCTGGAACATAGTCCCAGGAATCTGCTCAGGGGCTCAGATGAGGTCCATCAAGGATGGCTTGTGGGTGTCTCCCAAAAACCATGTATTGGAAACTTCATCCCCATGTGACCGTGCTCAGGGCTGGAATCTTTAAGCGGTGATCAGGTCACAAGGGCTCTGCCCTCATGAGTGGGTTTACTTTGGGAGGAGGTGTACTATCAAGAGCACGGCTTGTTATACATTCAAGTTGAGCTCTCTCTTGCACATCCTGTACTCTTGCTCTTTGTCTTCTGCCATGGGATGACTCCAGCAAAAAAGCCCTTGTCAGATGCTGCTCTCTCCACCTTGAAGCTTCCAGCCTCCAAAACCATAATAAACCTCATAAATTATAAATGACCCAGCCTCAGGTATCCTGTTACAGCAGCATACATAGTCACCGAACATGGGAACAGATGGGTGCCTCACAGCTGGGAGCTCCTGAGGTAGCAAGCTGGACCTGGACAGATTCTGACCTTGTGTAATTCAAGAAGTTCCAAAGTTTTCTGGCAAGTACAAGGTGTTAGCGGCTAAATCTGCCCATTTTTATTATCTTTTCTATAGAGTAAGAAGGAGTTTTCTTCCTAGTTGTCCTTTTCTATTTTCAACAGCCATATGCTATAATTATGACAATTGGACAGTGGCAAATATCCTTCAGTTTACTTCACAGACCACAATAAGAAGTGTAGTTGCAAGCCTTTACCAACAAAACTGGGAGCAGCTTGAAAGACACAGCCACAAAGAATGTGTCCTCTAAGAGTGCCAAAAGGACCATGACAATAGACAGGAAGAGCTCAACGAAGGAGAATATCTAGGCTGGCATTTCATGAAATTGTCTTTGTCTTAAGAGTAGATATTTTGCTGAGTACAAAAGAATGCATAGTTAGATGCTGGTCTGCTGGCTTGCAAGATCCAACGACACTTCACTTAATTCTGGTGAAATGTAACTTCTGGAAGAACCCACTGAAAAAGACTAGAAAGCTCAACCCTTGCTTAACGTGCTGAATCAAAGCCAGGTCAGCATCATAAGGCAGTGTGAGGGGACCCCTCGTAACACCTATGCCCTAAATGCCACACTGGACTTGGAAAACCACCTGCTCTCAGGGCAGGAGTGCTGGTGTCAGCATGAAGAAGCACTGGCTACCACCATCAGCTCAGTGCCTGCCCCCTTGCCCATGCTGCTTGTCCTTGAGAAACCACAGATTCTGCTCCAGGAAAATATGCAAACAGCACTGGAGATGGTTAAATCCAATATGCTACCCCCTTAAAAAGAAGGCGATCCTTTATCTCAGAAAGATAAAGGATTTTTCTAGGGCACAATAGTCATCAGCCACAAAATCAGGACTAAAGTCTTGGAGTCCTTTGCAATGCTGCTTCTTTACACCACACTGCTAATGCACACCCAGCCTTGCAGGATGTGTTCTTTAGATGTAAACATATTTTGAGAATAAACTAAAAGCAACATCTATAACAAAAAGTGAAAAGCATCTGGACCTCAATGGTTCCAGACTTAGTAACTTTAACAAGCTGCAACGGTAGCTGGACTTTCTTTCAGGTATCTTTGTGAAATAAAAGAAAAGCAACCAAAATTATATACCTATTTGTTATTAAGCACTGTAGCTCAGATTGGTTAACACAATAGCCAGGAAATGACTATTTCAAATGACTCAATTTGTAAACTGTAAAAATAAATATCCAAGGAACAGCTGAATTAGGTGAACTGAAACAGAACCAGAATGATCTTGAGTAATTTCTCCCTTGGAAAAGAAAATTAGACTAAATGAACAAACTGACAGAACATTCAAAATTCTGTCTTCAGCATCCCTTGTGAACTGGATTGCTTCTCCCTAAGATGAAAGAAACACATGGTTTGTTTTATTATCTCTGCTGCCACATTTTGTACATTGACTATCAATATTAATCAAAATGTGCTCACTGCCAAGCCTGAACTGCTATTCAGATAGGAAAAAGACTTGTTACTAACACGTCCACCCTGCAGAGAGCTCCTACCCTAGCCAGAAAGTCATATCCAAGTCATTCTTTTACGTGAGTTTCTGTTTTTAAGCCACGGAAGATTTGAACGCTTGGAATCTGAATATGTAATGCTTGATTTCTAAGTTCTTCACAAAAGAATATTCAACATGATCAAAAGAATCTGTTGTGAAATCTTTAACAGGGAAGACAGCTAAATGCCTTCTTCTACCCAGATACCACAATGACCCTCTAGATTCTGAGTAAATTAATCCAGATGCATTCTCATCAGGGCATTGAGTTGCAAGCTGGGCCTGTGTTCTAATTCTGCCTCCTCTACTTACTAGCTCAGGCTTCAGTTTCTCACTTGTAAAACAGGAATAATAATTACAGGACCCACAGCACAGGACTGTGTTATGAGATAATAAGATGCTGAACTCAGTGGATATACAAAGCAAAGACAAAATAACTATTGGTCCCTATTCTTATCATCATCATCATCAACCACTTCTATGCAGTCAACTCCCACCATAAAAGAAATTTAATTGACAAAAACAGTGAAGGTTTTTATTTTGATTTGTTTAGATCAAACAGATGATTTATGCAACCTATTGAAATGTCTAAGACATTTTTCATTATCAGATAAACTGATTAGGATCTGGTACTGTTATAAATTGTATACACACACACACACACACACACACACACACAATGAATCTTTAAAATAGCCCTTTTTTAGGTAGGTCTTATCACCCCATATTACAGATGAGGAACTGAGGCACTGGAGGATCACTAAGTCCCACAACTGGCCAGTGGGGAAGAGATGAACATGATGAACTATGGCTCTTTAATTCAACAGGCCAGCTTTAACCCTATGTCACACAGGGTGTGAGAACACAAGCCAGCCCAGGATATGAGCCCAGGTGATAGTGTGGTCTGAAAATAGGTGCACAGTTGTGGCTGAGGCAGTACCTATGGCCTGGAATACAGTTCTGGGTGAGCAGGGCCCCCTAAAACTGTCCATAGGTCAGAATCCAGGACAGTGCCAGACACCAGGACCTGGTAAAGGCCACAGCACACCAGGGCACAGGCAGCACTCAGGAGTTTGGTGGGAAGCCAAACTCAATGCCAACCAGTGAGCTGGAATATTGTATAGGGCAGGAACCCAGCCCTGTCCAGGATCACCTGCACCAGACAGAAGCTTTGCATAGAATCTTTCAGGACGGCAAGAATGAGGGGAGGCAGATGCCGCCTTGGGACAAAAACAGTGGGACAGGTTCTGGTCAATTTTGCCCAAGTGATGAACTGAAAATTAATATGGTCATTGTTCAGAGCCTTAAATTCCAGCTCCAGTCCAACTTCAGATTTTGGACAAACTGATTCTTCATAGAATCAGTCCCCATCTTAGATACACTGACTGTACAGGAGACATGTTATCACTTCCTCTCTTCATGGGACTGACAGCTACTTTGTGAGACCTACAAATGTCTTTCAAGTGCATTAATATCTAAGTTAATGTCCTTTAAGTGCATTAATACCTTTGCATGGAAAAATGACAATAACATACAAGACTCACCATATCTATTTCATTAATATAATTCATTAAACAAAATTTAAATTCTTCGTTAGTAACCCTTAGATAACACCTTATCACAAATAATCCTCATAATTACCAAACACAGAATATAGTACACAAGGCTAGGTAATATAAAATAGTACAGGGTAAAAATTAAAGAATTCAGAAAACTTGAACCTTAATTTTTTAATAACCCTGTGACCTCAGTGAAATCATCTTTTTTTTTTTTTTTTTTGGTCAGTACTGAGGATTGAACTCACAACCTTGCCACCTGCCAAGCAGGCACTCAAACCACTGAGCCAAACTCCCAACCTTATTATTTTTGAGGCAGGGTCACACTATGTATATGTAGTTCAGGCCAGCCTTGCTCACGCTGTAGCCCAAGCCAGCCTCGAACTCACAACAGTCCACCTACCTCAGCCTCCACAGTGCTGGGATTAAAGGCGTGTGCCACCACGCCCGGCTATGAAATCATCTAAGTTCTGTAAGGCTAAATTGTTTCTGTTGTAACTGGGAATATCTGCTTTGCTTAGCAACAACAGCATTATTGAGAAGACTGAATCAAATGAAATGTGTAAAAACGCCTTATTAGTCACAAAAGGTTTTAAAATCATAAGAAATTATTATTATCATTTCCCCTGTAGAGAAATTTCCTAATATGGTAAGAACAGGCAATATTCCACTAATAAAAGAAACATCCTATTAATAAATGCTTTTGTACCAACTGTGGGGTAAAAAGAGACTCAACAAAGCCTTAATTAATATGATAAAAGCAAGTCATATTTTAAAGTATTTTTTCTTTTCTATATGCTAAACCAATCCCATGCAAAGCCCAAATGGTAAAACTTTAGATAAATTCTTGAACACAAGCAAAAGTCAAAAGGAAGCAGCTCTGAGATCTGGGGATGTGCTGCTCTGATCCCCCAGCTCTAGCTCTGGCTCTATGCAAACAAGGAATCTGGCAGCATAGTCACATGTGGGCTCTTTCACCCAGCCCTCAGCGTGCCCTCACACAAGGCACTGCCTTCAAGGTACAGGCATCAGGTTCTTGAAACTGCTGTGACATAGCAACATCTTTTCACAGATGGGGAAAATCACGCCCAAGGTTAGGACCTGGTAAGACTGGAAACAGGTGTGATACCCAAGCAAGACTTCCAAATGACTACCTCTATGTCAGAATACCTTTATTCTTACTTAAAATGACTCTGAAGTCTAGAGATCTGCTTTAACTACTAGCAGTAACTATTAAAGGTATTAAACTATTTTTTAGGCAAGTCTATAGGTTGTTTTTAGGGCTTTAAAATCTATGTTGAACAACACAAATCAAGTGATATAACAGCAAAAAAAAAGAAAGAAAAAGAAAAAGAAAAGAAACATGCTAGCTGCAGAAGGATGAAATCCTTATAGTTCCCATCGAAGATAAAACTATCTCAAAAGGTGTAAAGAAGGGGATTAGGTCACTAGAATTAGTACCTGAGTTCTCTTGACTTCTTTCTTTATATCTTCAGACACCAAAGCAAAAGCTGAAGGAAAAAAAAGAATATTTTCTCCATTAAAATTAGCAGTTTAGGTTCATTCTCACATTCAATCATTCTGCCTGTAATGAGGAAAAAAGATACTTTAACAAGACAAATTTTGCTGATTTCTAAACAGCTGCTTTGCTGCAAACTAGTATTGCTGGTTTTCTTCACCTCAAACCCAAAATTATTCATCAGTGTAAAGTCAATATGCTTTGGCTATCAAGCAAAAGAAATACCACATCAAAGAATTTAGTATCTGTATATCTCATGTGGGTCTATACATAAACCACACACAAACACACAAAGATGTATTTAAAATGTTTCTTTGAAAGCTTGATTCTGATACTTTCTTAACCAAGACAAAATGCCCAAGACTCCATAAGGAAGTACAAATTTCCAGCCTCCCCATCACTGCCAAAGCCTGGCAAGGCAACAGGACTAAATTTGGAGCAAGCTTTTTCTTAGGCACTGTGAGGTTAGCAGTGTGATGCAGACCCTGCTGATTACAGGGTAGCAGGGAGTTTATAAAACCCTACTGAAGTGACAAGCAGGGAAGCAAGGAGAATTAATATCTTCCTCATTCAGAACGATTTAATGTTTTGAGTCAGAGCCCATAAATAGAAAACGATCTCCCTACAGACACATTTAGGTTGTATATTAAAAATAATAAAAACAATGTTATTATAGATAGCTAAGTTAAGTAGAAATACTGCACGCAGTCAGACAGGGCTGGACCCTCGAGAGGTCAGTGCAGAAGACAACTATGGCTGGAGGTGTACTCACTGAAGGCCAGGCTTCAAGAGGAACTACTCACTCATACCCTTCCCCCAGGGATGACCAGCAGTGACTGATATCCTCGGTAGGCATCAATCACCTTGGAGTGGAGAGCAAACCTGCTTAACCCACACCTTCCAGGAAAGTCCTGGTCAGTCCCAGTGTGCTTGCTACATGACTTGCTTCCCCATTTGATCCCCTTTTAATCAATATTACCCAGGTGATTACCCTTGTATACTTATTGGTTGACCATAGTTTTGTCCCACCTTGCACCCATCCTGATTTGCCATTGGTTCAATGTTACATGAGTGACTATACTTGTAATGTTATTGATTGATTATAGTTCTGTCCCACCTTAAGCCTGCCTCACCTTGTGGCTCTGCTCAGTAACACACCCCTTGAGAAGTGGGGTTGGTTGGCAACCACTTTCTGGGCCCCCTTCTGTTCCTCTTTGACAGAAGCTTTGTTTCTCTCAATAAAGTCTTCCTAGTCTTAATCTCCATTATTCCTAGAATTCATTCCTTGATTTTAGAGAACAAGAACTTGGCATTGTGGACATCTAGGAAGTTAGGAGTTTCATTCCTCTATATCAGTGTAACAGTAACTTTGAAAATATAAAGCAAAATAATCCAAATGGGAAAGTTAACGAACAAACCTTAACTGTACAGAGCCTTTCTCCCGAAGAGCCAAGAGGAACGTACTGTGAAGGGTTCCCTTTCTGCAATTAGCATTCCCACAAGTAAATGGCCACTGCCCTCAAGCCGAAATGCACTGAAAGGGCTGGAGAGGCCACTAGAGAGCCACAGCGGAGTATGAGGACTGTCAGTGTGGGGCGTCCTGGGGCACAGAGCAGACTGCCCGGATGCAGGAAACAACTCTACCTATTTGGATCCTTTCTGTCTAACCCCTTCCCGTGCCCAGACATCCACTGCTCAAACTCTCCATTAACATTTGCTCAGAGAAAATAATCTAAAACATACTAACACTAAAAAGCAAATGACAAACATGGTTAAATTGTTTCCATTTCCAGAATGACATTTCAAAAGGCCGGGCAAAATTGAAATGTAAGCCAAATGAACCTAAGCATTTGGAATTCAGAGGAATGCAGATGGAAAGGGACCTCCCCGAGACCACCTCATCTAAAATACTAAATCCCAACTCCACGTGCTCTTAGCCCCTCGCTCTGCTTTACTTCCATCAGACAACTTATCACCAACTGACATATATGCTTACTTGCTTATCTTACACTTTATCTCCATCAAGGCAGGAGTATCATCTTATTGCCTGTTTACCTCATACACCAAGAACACAGCGAGCACACAGGAGCTCAATACTGATTCAGTGAATAAATCCAACTCTTCTCTGCGTCCTGGTCACAGAAGGGATTCCTAACACTGGACAGTACCAGCCAACAGAATGAAGGACATCAGTGCCTCCGCCAAACTATTTTCACTAGGGTCTAACTCATGTTCTCACGTTCTACACACACTCAGAAGAAGTAAAGCCCAAATCATCAAGTTCTAAGAAAAAAAGAGAAATTTAACCCCAAACACCATTTTTATTCTTCTTCAGGTGTGTACATTTTGGTTTTCTTTAATTTCCTTTACTGTCAACATAATATATGCATTTAGAATCTTGAAGATGATGTCAAAAACAGAATTATTTAATAAACATCAGGAGCTAGGGATGTAGCTCAGCGGGGGAATGCGTGCTTGGCATACTCAAAGCCCTGGAATCAAACCCCAGCACCCAAATAAATGAATAAATAACAAACACCATATAGGGAAACAACATGTTAATATCAATTAACCTCACAGAATCTCAGAAAACAACTTTATGAGAATTTATGGGATATTAAAAACTACTGTTAGACTAATATATGACTGTGATTTAAAAATCTCTCTCTCTTACCCTAAGGAATTATTATCCAAAGGGGGCAAAGAACTCTGGATTACAATTTCTTCCTTCATTAAATAAAATTACTTTCTCAATTTAACAGCTTCAGTGACATAATCTAATAACTGTTTACTTTTTCACTTTATCTGTCCACAAGGCCAGATCACTACAGCTATAGGTGCATTTCTACACAAAAACCCTTGGACCTTAGAATGTAGACCAAAGAACCAGAAAGGAGTCTATTCTACAGTAGGTCAGAAAATTACTACATCTCCTTTCACAAGAAAAAAGCTAATATTATTTGACGAGTGCTTAAGGTAAGAACTACATATTGAGAAGATACTGCCAATAAATCAAGCAAATGCTACAAACCCTGTTTATTGAAATCAAGACAACATTCCTTCATTCAGACAAGGCTTAACTGAGCTACAGTTAAATTGGATTCTAGCTCTATCCAAAAATACACAGATCTAGAATTTTAAAAAATCCTTTAAAACAAAAAAAGCCTGACATTTCTTTCCCATCACTCTGCTGTGAAATTAAAAGCTCCCTTTTCCCATGACAGATATAAATTATATAATATGGAGAGCAATGGCCTAAGAAATGTATCAGGTGCTTTCAGGCATAGGGATAAAACACATGGCAAAATAATTCCCATTAAAAGAATATTTTCTTTAAAAGTACCAGTTGGCCTTATCTTTACATATCCAGAACCTAAATCAAACAAAAGAAATCACCAAGAAACCAAATAAGTTTTAAAAACACAGAATATGCTATACCACTGATAAATCTAATCTTAAAATAATGAATCATTTGCAGAATTCCTACAAACCAATCTCGGTTTCATGGAAGTGAAGGAGAAAAGATGAAAACAGATGAGGAAAGTGAGAAAAATTAGCAAGTGAGATAGGAAACCGTTAGTTCACTTCAACAATTCTAACAAGAAGACTTCATTTTGTATTGCTTAAGACTTGTTACAGATAGTAAAGTGTGAATGTTTTACAATTTTTTACTTTTTTCTTTAAATTATTTCTAAACATAAATGTTTTCATTTTCATAAAGCTGAAAGAGAAGTCATTGTGCCTGCTGGTTTTTTTTTT